>WBMZ01015093.1:0-83109 GCA_013400975.1 Atrichornis clamosus
CACCCGGCGCGGGGCCACCGCAGCCCCCCCGCCCGCCAGGAGCGCGCCGCCGGTGTCCGCCGCCGGCGCGGTGCTGCGGGCAGTGTCCCGCCGGGGCCCTTCCCTCCCCGGGACGTCCCCTCGGCGGTGCCCTGGGCACCCGAAACGCCTGGGTTGTCTTCCCTTTGGGGCTTTTCCATCCCTAAATAAACCTGCCCGTGTCCCCTGCGTAGTGTCCTGCAAAGGTCTCCCCAGAGCTTCAACAAAGGGTGCAGGTGTTCCCTCGCCAACTCACCTCACTGCCGCGGATCGGCTTCCCGACGCTTTACTAACCAGAGGGCAGGTTTGGCCGTGGAGAAGCAGCAGATCAGGTAATTTACGAACAGCGCACAGAAAGCCATAAGGCGCTGGATTTATTCAGCTGGTGGTGCAGGTCTCCCACCCTGAAGTGGTGGGATGACAGGTGAGGTACGAGATGGGCAGCACTTCGACTAACAACTTCCAGAAATGCTTCAGGAGGTCAGATGAACAAATCTGCAGAGTGAGTCTTGCTGTGGCCTTGTATTAGTCAGGTGAGAATAATCTGACCCTTTGACATCAGGGTCTTAGAAGGAGTCAAAGTAGTTCTTCCGTTTTCACCAGATGTTTTGGAACTCAGGAACATAACTGGATTTAAGGAGATCTCCTTGAAGTAAGATTAGCCAAGATTATTTTAATCTTAGTAAAGTCATGAAGTTTTCCAGTGATTACCTTAAAAAGGGGTCTTTTATGATGTGTTCGCTAATGATTTTGGTCCTGTGTAGTGGGCTGCTTTGGATAATTGTGAAGGCAAGTGAGCTGACAGAACTCTGGCTTTTGAAAACTGGAAATGACTTTGGACTCCTTCAGCAGATGCTCTGTCTTCTGAAACTGTTACAGTTTGCTGTATCTTGGCAGTTACTGCTGAGATAATAGGCCATAGCGGTTTCTTTGGAGATAAGCAGTTTATTAAGTAGTGAAGTTTCTGTAATCTGTTCTTCTAGACACAACATGGGCTTTTCTGTGTGCAGAAAAATATTCAGGAATTTATTTGCATACCTCCCAAGAAAATGTCAGGCAGTAGACATTTTGCATCAAAACCAGTTAAATTACTTTTCCTGCTCAGGAAAGGGCTGTAAACAGACATGCAAAGTCTCTGACAATCTCTGGGAAAAAACCATGTGGTTGCAGTGCTGTGTAGGGCAGTGACCATCTTCATAGGCTTATTCTGGAGTGACAACTGAAGCATTGCAGCCCTACACTGTGTGTGCTGTATTAATTTAGGTGCTGTAATGAATCAGACTGTCCGTTCTCATGAACCTAAAGGCTTTGCTCAGAGGCGTTTGAGCTGAACCCTTGTATCCAGTTCCATTCACATGTGAGGTCTAATTCAGAAGTCTTTTCTGGCTGGTGTGTGTACCAGTAAAGGACTCGCGAGATTTTACGGTCCAGCACCGATAAAGCAGCATTCTGTCTTGATTACCCCATCTTGACCTGAAGAGGAAATATACATGACAGCTATCTCAGGAAATCATTCAGTCTTTGTTGAGAACAAATACAATTATATTAAGTAAACACTGTCAAAGATGAAATCTAAACAGAATGTCTGGTTCCTTAGCTAGATCAGCTGTTTACTTGCCATTGTGTTATATATGAGAGTGGTTAACACATGCTGCTTCATCATTTTCTGGGAAACCTTATTGTTATTACTCAATCTGTGTTTTGGTTTGGAGTGCTTTCCCCCTCAGAAGCTGCTCAGGTAAGGGATGCTAGTTAAACAGTAGTGACTGTGTTCACTACCAGCAGTGCTCTGGCATATTTCAGGGGAGCTGTCAGAACCCAAGAATAAATCTGGAGGTTGGGGCCTGCATACCCTGCATCGTGTCAGGAGAGGCAGAGCTGACCCCATGAGCTGGGCTTGTGTCTTGGGGCGTGCTCCCTGCAACACCTGGTGCGTTGGTGCAGCTTCAGCATATGGGAAGTAGGAGCTTAATCTTAACTGCTTCTCTGAAATGCAGTGGCGTGCACTTTGTTCAGTCATACAGACGTGTGTTCTTGCTCTGTTGTTAGTTGCCCAAAAGTTTGTTAAGATAAAGATGACAGATTAATTCTTCTTCTCACACAACACCCGCTTCCCTTTGCCTGTGCTGAAACAAAAAGAAAATTCCTTGTCAGACAGTACCATCTTAAAATAGAATTTAGCTGCAGTACCCTTTTCCTCTCTGCACTATAACCCTGGGCACTTTTTAATAACACTGAAGCATTAAAGATGCAAAGATGAAAAGATTTGCTGTTGTTCTTTTTAGTGTTTGTAACCTTTTCCTGCTCCAGCAGCAGACAATAGGTAATACTGAAGATCTTCTAGTGTTATAACTATGTAGCCTTAAAAAATTATCCTTTCAAATATTGTATTACTGTTTTTTCTATGGATTTAGAAGATTTCAGAGGTCTTTTGGAAAGTGAGAATGATTAATGTACAGAGAGTTTTCAAAACAAAAGTGAAGAAGTTGCTGTTTAGGAAGGAAATGAGAGAGCAAAGTGATAATAACACTAATACAGATAGTTGGAGATAAGACCTTTCTTTCTGATAGAAGACTCCCACTGACATATACACAGAAGTTGGGAGGACAAAACTCTTCTCTGGGTAACCTGACTGTGGAACTTTCTCTGAGGATCCATTTGAGCAAAAAGTGCTTGTGGGATTTGGAGAGAGAGGTTAAGTATTTATTTGAATTATCAGAAATATCTAAAGACAATAAAATAACTCTGATCCTTAAGAACTTTCAGTTTCCAATCTAAATCAGATAGAAACAATGAAAGTATATTAAGGTCACTTCTCAGAGTTTTTAAGTGCATATCTACTTTTGTGTAGAGATACCTGCTATCTGATAGTAACAATTGCAAAGTTACTGAATATTAGGCAGGGACTCTCTTGTTTATGTCTGTGAGAAAAAATTGAGTAGAATCATTGATTTGATTACCATGTTGTGTCTTTTGGATGTTTTCTGATACCTTCTGCTATTCTGGATCAAGGGGTCATGGTTTTGGAGCCAGCAGGAAATGATTGAGAATCATAGAATCACAGAATCTGCTGAGTTGGAAGGGACCCGTCAGGATCATTGAGTCCAGCTCCTGGCCCTGCGCAGGACACCCCAGGGATCACACCATGTGCCAGTCACACCATGGAGGCCATTCACTGTTAGAAGATTGCTGGTGGGATCCCAGCTATAGTACTTGTTGGTCTCCAGCGAGATGTGTTGCTAATGATCAGCCTCAGAGGTACAGCCTTAAGAGCTGGTGTTGTCATGGAGTAGGTAGTACAGCAGGCAGAACCAATGGACTGAAACAGTAAAGAAAGATTTGTTACTGAAAAGCTGAAAGCTTTTTAAAGGGGTAAATGTACTGTAGGTCGACTTTAACTCTCCAAATCTGACCAATTACAAATGACCCTATGCATTTGCCCATATGAAGGACAGTAAGGAAGAGTGTCCAGTGTGTTCCTAGGCTCCAGAGGGGATTTAGTAAGGCAGCAAAAGATTTGCTGGAAGTGTGTGACCTACCTTGCAGGAGTCAGAAATGTAGTGATGAGATTGCTAAACCCACAAAATAAATTCCATGTTTTGCCCTGTTCACATGTGCAACAAGAAGAACTTCCCAAAAACATGGCATGGGCTGCTTGGCCTCATATGTGGGCTGGTGCTTCAGATTTGAAGCATTACAGTATTTTCAGTATTTCCTATAGCCACTGCACCTGAGCCACCCATGGACTGGCCATATATTGAAGGCATTTAATTTTCTGTGCCTGTAAGTGACACGTTTTTAATGGGTTTTTTCTTATATCTTACTTGTTTATCAACAGTTTCTCAGGCTTTCTCAACTGTGTTCCCAGGGGTTTTTTCTTGTGCATATGTAGTTGGACAACAACTGTCCCCTTCCTCCTACCAGCCCTGAAAGCATGCACGTTTCCTGTACCAGATGTGCTTAACAGGAGCTTTTGAGGTCCCCACCCTTAGACATTTATACTCCCATCTCCCTGCCAGGACAACTAGCTGTCCTTGCTGCCAGATGTCATGGCAGCCATGCCAGAGTGAGGGAAGAGTGGTCGCCCTTGGAGAGGGAGAGGAGGCTTTACTGAGTGCCCTGGTCGGGTGGCAATTCTAGCACATCCCTCTGGTTCAGGAAACCAGATGACGGTCTTGCAGTTGGGGCTGCAGGCCTCTACTGACTGCCAAGTTTAAACATTACAATTCCCGCATGGCCAATACAAGGTGGAGAATTTACGATGTGGAGGCAGAAGCATTAGAAAAAAAAGAAAGAAAAATTGAATGGACATTTTCTGAGCTTTCTGGTGACACCCCTTCTCTCCCACTTTAAGAACTGCTAATATCCTGTATACCTTGGCTGGATTGTCACTGAGATCTTAATGACAAGTTGCAGACTGAACTTGAAGTGTTATTGTGGTTTAAATTAGATTCTTTGTGGTGGAAATCCCAGAGGAAATACTTCACTTTCCCTTAAGGAATAATGGTGAGTGTGCTTAGAAGAGAAACTGAGACACAGGAATTTGTAGTTGATATCATTACTGGAGGAAAGGCGGGAATTGAAATGAGATGATAAATCTCATGTAACAGAGAGTGGTGTTCAGTTGCGATGGGATTCAAGTTGTCTAAACTTGGTAAAAACGTAATGCATTATGGTACACTGGTGACTAAATGACAAAATAATCTCTCTTCAATTGCTTTTTATTGTTATCTATATGTTGATCACTTTATTACTGGTTCTCCTTTCTGTAGTTGAGTGACACCTAACACAAAGGGCACTGCATCAGTTCAGCCACTCTGGCATTATCTGAAAGATGAACGCAATCATTCATCACCTGGGTCTGAAAAGCTCTCTACAAGTGCAGGGCTAGACATAGCCACACTGCCTTCTGCAGTCAAAGCCGTAATAAGTCACTACTTCTGGTGTGACAATAAGCAGAAATTAACACCTTGGCAAACTTTTCACGCTCGACAAGTTTGATTTGAAATCTGTGTGCAGCGAGGTAGTGAGCTTGCAATAGCCAAATTATTGCTGTTGTAGAAAGTAAGCATCGCTTCTTCCAGTAATCTTTTGTGTTGCTAGCAACAGTAATAGGCAAAATGTTTTGAGATATTAAAGGGGTTTTTTTAAATATGTGCTTTCATCTAAATTGGCTTTGAAAAAGCTTGTAAAAATCTACCACCCTTGGGAGAATGTAAAACCCCAAACCCTATCATATTAAAAGGGAAATCATTTGACAAGTGCTTCCAGTTATGTTGCAGAATCAATGACCAAAAAGCGAATAATGTGAAGAAATGGGAAAAAGGAAAGCCTACAAAAAAGCAACAATTCATGTATACATATATAGATTGTATTAAAAATTTCTTGAACTCTTTAGTCATTAAGAACTCTTGTATTAAGTTAGGTAAAGCATTCATTATTATCTCAAGACTATTAATTATGTAAATGTCTACTCTTCTGTAAGAAGCAGTTTTGCACCATTTTTATGTATGTGACAAGATTCCTTTTGTCCTGTTTTAGCCCCAAGTGTTGCCATTTGTGAATAGTATAAAAGAACTGAACAACTGAAAAATCAAAGATCTTAAGCTAAGACTGGCATTTGCTTTTCAAGAACCGTGTTGCAGGAGAAATGGGATCTAGAATATCCAGGGAACCTTTGGCAGGATCCTCAGCATAGGATGAAAGGTGACTGCACACTTAGGTAAGATAATGCAACAAAAATCTTAGTAATTGTGTCTGTTTTGGGAATCACACAGTTAAATTATTGTTCTGTTGCAGTACCTAATGAAGAAACTGTGAGTAGGACCACAGAAGTTGGGATTAACACCATGGACTGGGTAGGCTGGAATTTGGTTTTGAGGGAGAGGAAAAAAAAAAAGCAAAACAGAAGTGATAATTTCTGCTACTTAGTGGACGGATAGTGGGACATTGAAAATAGCATGTCACAAATTCCTCTTTTAAATAAAATTCTAGGTAATAGTTAACTCTCAGTTTTAAAGATGGTGAATTAAGATACGGGTGGCTAAGCTGAAATAGTAGAAATTCTGATGGTAGTAAATTTAGTTATTGGAAAAGACTCACTGGGTCATCAGGATGACAGCATTGAGAGAAAGCATATCTTATCCAAAAGTAGCTACATGGATTTTTCACCACATGGCCAAGCAGCATTCACCTTCCTTAACCCCAGCTCAGCAGAGTTAAAATTGCTTGTATTGAGCTGACGTTCTCTAATGAAAAATGACAGTGTCTTTGTCCTATTTTTGTCAGATATTAAATCAGCATTACGGGAGACTGCCAAGTGGAAATAGGGCAGGATAAGCTGTTACATTAATAGGTTTGACTTCTACCTTGGGGGGGCAGGCGGGATGCTTTTTACAGTAACTAGGACATATAATCTGAGAGGACTCCAAGTATGGCAACAGTTACATTTAATTACTAGATTTCCTCTGTAAGTATGGAAAACAAATATCTGCTCTAGACGATTAGTATAAAATTAGCAACGTAGAATCACAGAGTATTCTGAGTTGGAAGGCACCCACAAGGATCATGGAGTATGTATAACTCCTGGCCCTGCACAGCACGATAGCTAAGAGTCACACCATGTGCCTTAGAGCATTGTCCAAATGCTTCTTGAACTCTTGTCAGGTTTGGCGCTGTGACCACTTCCTGGGGAGCCTGTTGCTATGCCCAACCTCCCTCTGGATGAAGAACCTTTTTCTAATACTCAACCTAAACCTGCCCTGACACAGCTGCAGGCCATTTCCTCAGGTCCTGTCACTGGTCACCACAGAGAAGCGATCAGTGTCTGTCTTCCCTTCCTAAGGAAGTTGTAGACTGCCATGAGGTCTCCCCTCGGTCTCCGCCATGCTGAGCGGGCCGAGTGACCTCAGCCACTCACTGACACGGCTTCCCCTCCAGTCCCTTCACCATCCTCATGGCCCTCCTTCGGACACTTTATAATAGCTTAATGTCTTTCTTATATTGCAGTGCCCGAAACTTCACCCAGTGTTCAAGGTGAGGTGCCCCAGTGCAGAGCAGAGCGGGACAATCCCCTCCCTTGCCCGGCTGGTGGTGCTGTGGCTGATGCCCCCCAGGACACACTGCTAAGGAATACATATAGTGCAGGTGGCTGTGCGTGCTGCTGCAGTTCGAGCACACCTTGAGTGCTGAAGACAGAGGCAAAGAAAGCATTACACTTCTCTGCCTTGTCAGTGTCCCTGTCTGTGAGGTGACCATCCTCATCCTGTAACAGGCGAATGTCATTTCTGCACTGCCTTTTGACAGTGTAATTTTAAAAAGTCTTTTTTTTGTCCCCTATAGTTCTGGCCAGCTTCAACTCCAGGTGAGCTTTGGCCGCAAAGCCATGCTGCTCATAAGGCCACCTCCTCCATTGGGTTTCTTTAATACTTTTGTGAATTAAAAGGAATTTATCTTGCTTGGATCTGCCTTTAGCAGTCCGCTTCTGCCTCCCAGGTTTGGACACTGTTTTGATGAGTGAGGCTCCCCCCTGCCCATGACTAAGTGCAGTGCTCGGGTAATGTGTTCAGGAAGGAAGATAGTGCCAGAATGCGTAGCAGTTAGCAACTAACAACATGCACGTCCTCACAACCTGTGATACAGTTTAGACTTGGATTTGGGGGTTTTCTGACCTTTCACTTGATATGGGTTGTAGGAAAAAAAAATTAAACTCAGTGGATTTCTGTAAACTTATACTAAAAATTAAGGTTGTGCATTATGACAGATTAGGATTTACCAGTTTAATTGTAGCCTCCTCCTCTTTGAAGGAGCTTGTAGGGAAAGTATGTGCTTTTGTGGAAAAGGAGTATTTTGTTGTTAATAGCTGTACAAAGATATAGAGGAGAAGGCTTATACTTGTATTCTGCCTTTGTTTTTCAAATAAGCATCCTTATTGTGTTCCCTCTGCCTGGGATTCCATGATTTTGAAATGTTTACTTACTCATTGGAATATAATTTGAATTGATAGGTCTGAAATTCAAAAAACCCAGATTCTTTGCTTAGTGTGAGTTGTTTTTGAAATACATTGGTGCTTTCCTACAGGTGCATTTTGTAGCACAAAATTCCTATATTCTGAAAGCCCGTGGTCTTCCCATGTGGGAACAAAAATCCTTTTCCTACCCAGCAGCATACATACATTATTACTGAAACAAAATGGCTACTTTTTGTAATGAAGAGATGATGCTTTAAAAAGATTTATTAATCAGGAATTAAGCATGCTTCTCCCTGCATAAGCATGCTTCTTTGCAAGAGAACAAATGGCTTTCTCATTTTTTCTCTCTAATAAAATAATTGCTTGCTGTATTTTAAGTTTCTCCCTTACCCTGTCTTCTTGAATCCCTCATTCTGATCCTCCGCTCCAGTAACATTTTTTAGTATTTCTCTTTCTTTCCTAAGCAACAATGTATTTTCCTTTTATTTCCTTGTGGAACGTTCAGTTGCAAGTAGCAGTGGTCAGCACTGATGTATGAACCTCTGAGCAGCAGGAGAGAATTGGAGAAAAGTATAACATAAAAACAGTATACTGGTTTACATGCTGTTTACGTTTGGAAAACTTGCTTTACAGTTGACAGTCTCAAAATATAACTGTTAATGAAATTAAACCATAAGCAGATGGTGCTCAGCCCACAAAGTTTCTTACTTATTTTGTTGTCTTTTAAGAAATTTGCAATGAAAATGGCTCAACAAGAACTGTTCTGACTTAAGTGAACTCAGTTGATTTTTTTTAATAAGGCAGAAAACTATTATTTTAAATACAATGTTTTAGAGAAAATACAATATTTTTAGTGAAATCAAATACAGTTTTTTTGATATTCAAACATTTTTTGTCAGAACTTGGTGAATAAAATTTGCTTTGGTTTTAACCTGTAGTAAAAGGTTAAAACATCCTTTTAAGCATGACCAGATGAACCAAGGGCCATTTTATTTCTCATTTCCTGCCTTTATGTGTTTGAGATACTTAAGCAATGTCTTTATTTTGAAATATTTAATACAAATTCTAAATATGTCAAACAAAGAGGTATTTACCATTTTAAATAGGCTGTAGAAAATGTCTCAAAAACGTTTTGAAACAAAACAAAACAAAAAAGTAACTGAGCTACCTCTAAAAAAAGTTTCTTTTTTCCTGTTGAGGAAGGAAGACCAGGAAAGGCAATATTAAGATAATGTGTTCTTCAGAGAAAATTAGTTGTTCTCTGCATGCTTTAGTCTTGAAGCAAGTTTTGCTACACGCTCACTTAAATGAGGCCTTGAAGTCAGCTCTTCAAGGCTTGTAATATATGGCTTTTATTGGACTGCGTTCCCTACTCTGGCTCTGCTATTCCATCTCCCACAGTGTTAGTCTAACATTTCAAAGTCTATGAGAAGCTTTAAACCGCAGCTATGAAGTAATGCTGGTTTTTTTCCTCACCTCTTCCATGTTTTCCACCCTTATTTCCCTCCCCTCTGTGAAGTATGTTCCTGCTGCACAGAGCCAAGGCCTTCGCTAGTGATAGCATAAAAACAGCATGTCAGTAAACTGCAGAGATGGAACGGTGCAGGAGGGGGGTTTTTTGTTGTTTGCTTCTTCTGATGGAATATGAGGTTTTAGTGATTGTGAATGTGTCACCTATCTCTGATCACAGAGTTCTTAACTAAGAGCCTTCAAATCCAGAAGGATACTGCATGGGTTTCCTGTGCCTCAGCTCCTGTCAGTGAGGTAGAAGAATCTCCTGCTGCCTTTTGGATAGCTTTTTGGAGATCTTTAACTCCAAATTCCGGTATTTCGGTTGATGTAAGTAAGGTACTCCTACAGCATGAGATTTACAAAGTGAGTAAAGTGGTCTCAAGTGTTCTCTGTAGAGGTATTCCAGCCCTGGGTGTCTGAAGTAAGACTGTGAATTAGTTCCTTGGATGAATATGTGTGATCTTTCCTTAAATACTTATTTTTTATATATGTAGAAGTACAGGAGAGTCTGGGCTAAGGAAGGCCGAGAAGTGTCAATTTGACAGTGAGGCCATGAAGCTCTTTGAGCAGGTCCAAGTGTAAAGTTCTCCTTCAGGGTCATCTGCAGAAAAAAGCCATCCTCAAGGAGAGCAGCTATCCATGGCACTGGAATCAAGTCTGGGAAAAGACTTTGGTGCCAAACTTGGGGCAAACAGCTACTCTGGCCCAACTTTGGCAGTGGATGATGAGACCCTGGGGTGCTCATTGACAGAGCAGTGAGTAGGTGTCCAAAGTGTCAAAGCCATCGCCACTATTTCATGTAGAGAAATAGAGGGAGAGAAATCTCTGCAAGACGCAGAGTTGGTGTCTTAGAGAGCAGGCTTACCTTTCACATGAACAGTCACATCAGTCACTTCTCAGAGAATTAACAAGTTTTGCTCCCATTATTATCTTCTACCAAGACTGGTGATGACAGGGGAGTTGTCAAGCTGTTGTGATAAAAGGGAGCAGACTGCCAGGATAGTTCATGTAGCTTTTAATCTTTGTGTATGCCTGAGGGGTCTTGGGAAAAGAGGATGGTAGGGAGCAGGCTGGATTAATTTTTCTGGATGAAATGGATATGTCCTGGGGGTTGGCCTAGTTTAAAAATAATTAGAATTCTTTGAAATCTGTTGTCCTTGAGCACACTTTATCTGTCCTATGTCCCCTTTTCTCTGATTCCCATATGCCTAGATCGTGTGGTTGAGAGATGCCTTGTGCCTCTTTGGGAGGAATTTGTTTTGATAATATTTCCCAGGAGTGCATAATTTCTAAATCAAAACTGACTTGCATGGATGTGTGTGGTGAAATGCACACAGGGACTGCAGGTAATCAGGTGCCTAGTTATGATTTTGCTCTTAAACTGAGAACAGAGAGGCATGCTCAACATACAGTAAGGCATGCGAGACACTGATTCTCAGTTCTGAACATTTATATTTGCTGGAAACAATGATGTTGTTTTCTTCTTTAAAATAGACTATTAAGAATAAGCCTGTATGTTTGCATCAGGTGACAAAAGTATGACTGGATCCTTACCAGGAGCCTTGATGGTGGTCATTGGCTGACTGCAGCCAGCACAGCTCCGTGTTAGTGTAATGAGATGCATTGATCTTGGTTATATCTTGGTTGTTCCACATTCTTATTCCAATCTCATCCACTGTGAATACCTCACTCTATTTCTTTTTTCTCCTGTGCATCTTTTTTTTTTGGTCATTCATTCTTTGTGGGAATTTGGGCAAAACCACGACAGGCTTATTCTCACAACCCACTGTTCAACAGTTGCAGAGTTTTCTTGCATTGCAGTAAGGTATTAAGTGATATGGATATCTGGAAGTAAGGAAGAAATATAAATGGTCAGACTACTCCTCTTGACTTTATCCTCTATAGTAGTTTGGGCAATATATCTTCCGACAGGTTTGTCACAGGATATAAAATGCTACGGGTTTTATGTGAAAAAAAAAATCACTTTAAACTCTACAATTCATGTCTATGATTAAAGAAGACTTCACAGCCTTAAACACCAAGCACTAAAGTTTTTACTGATAGACTTGGCCATTTAGCATTGCTGCAAAAGAGAAGCAGATTGAACAGGTTTTTGAACAGGTTTTATCTTGTATGATATTTGCAAGAATGTATTCTGTACTGAGAACTTGTCAAAATACTGTTTGCAGTCTAATCCCAGCAATCATAATTTTTCAGGAATGGCTTCACAGCTATTAATTTCTAAGAAATGAACAGAACTTTTATGTGTAATTTGGTTTATCTAACAGCCATAATGTACTACTTAATGTTACCAAAGGCATAATGTTGCAAGCAGAATTCAGTATAATTTTTAGGTCAGTGCTTTAAAAATATTTTTTATTAGCCTAACTAAATAATCTTGACTCTGATGCCTTAAGATGTTCATTGGTGAGAATGCTTTTGCATGTCAGAAATAATTGTATTTTTTCATCTTGCTTGTTTTATTCTCCAAGCTGAGATTTCTCTATTGCAGAGTGTTGTATTTTTTATATATTTACTAAAATGAATGGGCATTTATTTTAAAGCCCAGTTATACTGATGAGGAAGTTATGGTTTCTGATGTTCTGTAAGTCACTTTGCATTTAGAAATGGAAACCTTTCAGCAGTATATATTTAGTAGATCTATTTATAGTCTTAACACCAAACCCCCATAACTTTCCTGTAGGAAGTCCATTTTCTGCCCTACATGCATTTGTTAATTCTGTCATGCCTTCATGCTCCTTAACTGGTTTTATACTCTACTGGCTATAGCACTCAAAGAAACTTAAAACTACATGAAAAAGACTAGTTACGGTGACTCGAATGTTTTATAGCCACTGCTGGTTTTATCCCAATGCATGTTAACCTCCTCACTTTTAAAATTTTGGTTCCTTAACTTATTTTATTTTGTCTGCAGACTGAAGATGTGCCAGCACTAGACTGGCACATTCCCTAACATCCTTTTTTATCTTGCTGTAGAGGCATAAAGGATTGGATACAAGAGTAGAGAAAATACATGGAAGGGAGTGCTGCCTGACATTTGGATGCACTTTCTAAGGAAAGGGTAGTTCTGGACACCTAGAAATATGTGCTCAAATCATCATGCTGTGAAAAGTCACCAGTTCTATATATATATCTATGTTTTAATGAAAACTCTATTGAGACTCAGAAGCTTTCCTGACAAGGGAGAAGTGCCCTCACCTAGTGGAGGGCAACCGCTGGTTATGCAAATCTTCCCTCTCCTCCACGAATTTAAGAACAAGTGGCTGTCTCTTTAATTCTGTAGTAAGAGAGGAAATAATCTAATTCTTTAGCTTTGGTTTGAGAGAAGAAAGGGAGATTCATACTGCTAAGAATATTTAACAGAAACTTGCTTCTTTGTGTAGAGCGTAACAGTGTTCCTGCATTACCATTAATACCACAGGAATCCCTGTGAGAGCAGTCACGGACTCCTGGGGAAGGGGAACAGCAGCCCTTGCCCAGACCACTCAAAATAATTTGTTTTACTGTTATGGGCTTCTCCTGCTTGGATTATTTCCACTTGTGTTATTTCTGATACAGGATCTGGGTGTGGTGACTCAGTAAACCACACAACTAGGCAAGCCTGCTTTTTTTTTCTGGTGCTATTAATACACCATGAGTATCTGACCCTAAATGCATTGGAGACATAAGCGTGGTGCCTTTTGTGCCTGTGCTTTCTCAGCACAGCAAGTAAGTCTCCTTCAAAGGAGAATAAGTGTTTAGGGAGAAGAACTTGGTGGGGAGCGTTTGTTGGTGTTTTTGTTTTGTTCATAAGAATCATAGAATGATTTGTATTGGAAGTGACTTTAAAAATCATCTGGTACCAACCCCCCTGCCATGGGAAGGGACACCTTCCACAGGACCAGTTTGCTGAAAGTCCCATCCAACTTGGCCTTTTACACTTCCAGGAATGGGGCATCCACAACTTCTCTGGGCAACCTGTTCCAGTGTCTCAACACCCTTACAGTAAAGAATTAATTCCCCATATCCTGACCCTCTCTAAGTTTAAAGCCATTCCCCCTTGTCCTGTCACTACATGCCCGTGTAAAAGGTCCCTCTCCAGCTCTCTTGTAGACCCCTTTTATGTACTGGAAGGCTGCTCTAATGTCTTCCCGAGGCCTTCTGTTTTCCAGGCTGAACAACCCCAACGCTCTCAGCTCGTCTCCATAGCAGAGATGCTCCAGCCCTCTGACCCTCCTCTGGGCTCGGTGTCATGTTGTAGTTGGGTTGCGTGGTCTTGTTTTAAAGGTGCGAAAGAAGCAAACCCTCTCAGGTGAGGCAGCGGCTGCCGTGCCGTTCTGCACGTGCTTGTTCTCCCTGGTGTCCCGCAGAGGTGCTGAGGAGGGCTCTGGGGGTGGCTGGGCATCGCTGGCGGGAGCGGAGTGGGCAGCCGCTGTGTCTCCTCCCCACGCTGAGGAGGGCTCTGGGGTGGCTGGGCATCGCTGGCGGGAGCGGAGTGGGCAGCCGCTGTGTCTCCTCCCCACGCTGAGGAGGGCTCTGGGGTGGCTGGGCATCGCTGGCGGGAGCGGAGTGGGCAGCCGCTGTGTCTCCTCCCCACGCCTGTGCACAAGTGATGGTTGCAGACAGCCCGGAGGGGCAGCAGGGTTCTGTGTGTTTTGCGACCACCAGGCACTCTGTGTTTTTCAGCTACTCCTCGCTTCCAGCAGCTTCCGCCCTGCCCCACTCCTGTTTTGAACTAGCTCGGCACTGGTGTTTGCCCTGCTTATGGATGCCAAACTCCTTTGGCTTGCTCATGCAGCTGCCTGTGGAGAGTCCTCGATCCAGCTCAGCATGCAGGTGTAAAGGTGCTTGTGTTGGCACACAGACAGGAAAAAATGCGTGGTGCAGAAATAAGCTGACTGTAGAAATGTATCCATCCCACTCCATAACATCAGCCTGAAATATCCAGCACCTAAGACAGAGGTTTACACCCCAAACAAATTAGCAAAACCAAAAATTTAAAGGCAGCTCATCTGCAGCAGCTAAAAAATACAGTTTTCGTAAATCATCTGCAAGAACTAGGTGCATCTTGTAGCTCATATTTCTGCTGTTCCAGAGTTCTCATTACAGCAGAGATGGAAAATATGCCCCTCAGGTTTTGCTGTGTATTTGCAGTGATGGGAAGATAAACGCCCATGTAATGCATCAAAGTTGACATTCAGAAGTCTTTCAAACTTCGCTTTTTAATGGAACAGGGAAGTTAGCTTTGAGCCTCTTCTCTCAGTAGGAAGAGTGGGCAAGTGATTTCCCCCCATGCCCCCCCCCCATCTTATATAAATCTGACATCCTTTACAAGTCTACAGTTGTCATACTGCCAAGAATTACAGAACTGGAAGTGCTATACTAAACAAAAGGAAAATGTGCTGTTTCCAGGTAAAGTGCTACATCTGAAGCAACAGCTAAAGAGATGCATAGAGTTATGCTGTGCATGTTCTGTCGAAATTATTAAAAATGGAAAGCTGAGTAGTAGCTTATTTTTAAGCTGTTACATTTTTTTTATTTGATGTGAGTTGAAAAGTCAGAAGTTCCAGCTTTTGGTGGAATTTTTTGCACTTTTGGTTTGTTTTGCTTTATTCTTGTCATTTACTGGAAGTGTTTAGTGGGATAGTGAATCAATCTGGCTTTCTCTATCTTAATTTACAATATTTGTCCAAGTCTATGTTGGATGATAAAGTAATGTATTGAGAAAATGTTGGTTTGGATAACTTGCATATGACAGTTTTAAACAGAGCATGTACCTCTTACATTGTGCTGTTGTCTCCTGTGTTTAAGAACTTTTGTAAAGAAAACACCTCATCATGGAAGGTGACTGATTAGTGACAGCAACAATATTGGCTTGGTTGACAACCATGGGAATATTGTCTCTTACAGAAGAAGCTCTTTTATATTGCTTTTCAGTATAACAGTATATTTTCAATATAACAGTTTTGCAGGTTATTGAACAGTAGCAGTGGATTTTTTTTTTTTCTTTTTGTATTTTGATTAGAATCCTTGTGGATTTTGGTTTCTTTTGCTGATTCTGTTTTGATGTACAGTAAACAATTCTATATTGCTTACTGTCCTGTTCTGGTACATTTGCCAGTTCATTCTTCTGTGGTGTGTGATGGCTCATATATGTAGCTTCTTTTTTATATTGGAGGTTGAAATACTAACAGTTTTCTTCTTTTGCAGTTCTTCCTCTTGGGAGGCACTATCTCTCCCCAGTCAGACTAAAGTATGAACCACCTTACTAACTCTTCCTTCTCCAGCTGCAGGCCAGATTTTGCTGTGTTAGAGACAACAGACTCTCTTTCTCAGGGACTGCAGAGAGCTTCTGTATTGAGTTTTCTGACAGGCTTTAACAAAACTGTCTTTGTTAGAAGTTAAAGTGCAAGGCTAGCATGTAAAGGTCTTGATTCAGTGAACTGTGTTCCAATTTAAACACCCATTTAATGAACTGGATAGATCATAAGTAGACTTTGCTAATGTCTCTTCTGTGCTAGATGCAGGAAGTGAAGGACACAGTTGTCATAAATGCGGTTATTAGCAGCCCCATTTGAAGGCTACTAGTAGTGCACATGCCTAGGGCTTGTGGAAATCACTCCAGCTGTAAACAGCATTACTGGGGTCATTATACCCTGAGGAAAGGCTTGCTGTCATTTTGAGATCAATTTTTAACCAGTATTTCATTTTCAGTATTTACACGGAGAGTCTGAATTGCTAAAACTTCAGATTTCATAGAAAAAATGTTTACGAGAAGTGAACATTTGTTGACAAGATTATGCTACTTCAGAGAAATGCCTGTTGCTATGCTCTTTTGATGGTGAGGCTGTCCTGCAGATACAGACCTGGTGCTGAGAAAACTGACTTCCATTTTTCCAAGCAAGAAGGAGCCTCGTGTCTTTCTTTGTGTGTGTTGCACGCCCATTAATTGGAGCGGTAGAACGCTACAGTCCCATTGCTGAGGAATCAGTGCAGATGGGAGAATGATGTTCATTTGCATCTTCTCCAGGTGTGTGGTCACAAATGCCAGCCATAGTGTACCTGAGCTGGAAACACAAAGGTCATGTTAAAACTCTCTTCAGCATCTGACAGATGTAGGGAGGTCCCTCAAAAGATGTTCAGGGCTGGAAGTAATCCTTGGTGCCATGTTAAGAGAAGGCAGTGAGTTGTCAGTTCCCAAAGTTGGCTTTGAGAGTAATGTTTTGATCATTAGTCTCATACAGCTTCAAGCTTACATTGTGGCACCACCATGCATCATCTGCACTAACAAAGTAAATATCGAGGAAGTCCATGGCATGAAGTTCAGGTGCAGCATGTCTGCCTTCCTGATAGGTCCCGTGGTCTCATGGTGACCTGCGTGGCTTCCTTCTAAATAAAAGATATTGCATGGCAAGTGCAGAGCTATGTGCAAAGCTGAAAGCACAGGGAAGAACAGGCTGGTTTAGTGGAGTCCATTTAAAGAAGTTTGCAGATTATATCATAGCATCCTGGCTGGCTATCTAAAAAGATGCAGATAACCTGACTGTGCTCACACATTGTGTGGCTTCTAAAGCAAAGCTGTAAGATAGATGTTGATATTCATCATGTTTCCTTCACAGCAAAACAAGCAATGTCAGTAACTGTATGTGTCACAGAAAGAGTAGTCAATTTACCAAGATTGATTTATCTGTTCAATAAATTGGTTTTGACTAGTTTAGTATTGTTGCAGATCTTTTTTTTCCTTTTTATGCTTCACATGTATGTACTGTGTTGGTTTTTTTGGTTGATTTTTAAGTATTTAGTGCAGATAAGAACATATCTTACCTAAGTGGTTCAGTAGACTAAAACTAATTTATTGACAAACACCACACAAATTCTCCTATGTAGAAAAGAGCAAGAATGAAGGGCCAAGGAAAGATGAGATCAAATTGTAGAGAACACAACTGATCACAAGTTATTTCCCCTCTCTTATCTAGTCAAGCAGTACACAAGGTAATTGCATTAACATCCTGAATTTCTGAAATCCTTTGGGAGTTCAAATGAAACGCGCAGAAGCGGGTTTTAGACTGTATGTATAGTTTGCATACAATGCCGTTTTTGGCTTTGGCTGGCTGTTTCATTGAAGAAGCTTTCAAAATGGTAGGGTTGATCAAATTCTAAAAAGCAGTTTTAAAAAAGACAGAAACAGACTGTTTTAGAGCTTGAGAATGGTGACAATATTTCAAGATAAGTGAAAATCTAATCATGCAGTTTGCTTTTTCATAGCAAGAAATATGAAAGGAGATTGACATATCTGTCTATAAAAATTGAGGCAGACAAGATATAGCACAGAAAACTTCATCCCTTGATCAAGCATGTCCATTAGTGATGGATTTATTGTATTGTAAATGTCATTTACTCACTGAGTTATATAAAAGAAATGCATGATTTTAAAATACCCATCTGTCTCAGATGATTGAGAAACAAGGATGAAGTTCCTCTGCAGGCTTGAACCAGTGCAATGTTCATAGCTGATGCCAGGAGGGCCAGAAAAGCTGTCCTCAGCCACTTAGAACATGAGGATTGATGATAGTTTTTGTTTCTTTCTGAGTCTTTTTCTAAAAAATAATAGAAGTTGGATTTTATCAATAGTAAAGTTATGGATTAGATATTGTAGCACTTTGAAGTAAAAGTGTATGCTTGTGTTGTGGTTTAACCCCAGGCAGCAGCCAAGCCCTGTGCAGCTGTTTGTCCACTTCTCCACTGGTGGGATTTGGGAGAGAACTGAAAGGCTAAAAGCTGGAAAAATCATGGGTTGAGATAAAGACAGTTTAATCAAAAAAGCAAAAGCCACGCACACAAGCAAAGCAAAACAAGGAATTCATTCACCGCTTCCCATGGGCAGGCAGGTGTTCAGCCATCTCCAGGAGAGCAGGGCCCCATCATGGGTGATGGTGATTTGGGACGACAAACGTCATCACGCCAAATGTCCCCCCTTCCTTCTTCTTCCCCCCCCTTTACGTACTGAGCCTGATGCCATATGGTCTGGAATACCCCTGTGGTCAGTTGGGGTCACCTGTCCTGGCTGTGTCCCCTCCCAACCTCCCATGCAGCCCCAACTTCCTCCCCAGCGTGGCCGTGTGAAAAGCAGAAAAGGCCTTGGCGCTGTGTGAGCCCTGCTAGGCAATAACAAAACATCTCTGTATTATAAACCCTGTGTTCAGCACAAATCCAAAACACAGCCCATAGCAGCCTCTGGGGAGAAAATTAATTCTACTCCAGCCAAAACCAGCACAGCTTGTTTTTACCTGCTTATCTCTACAGCTTAAAACCCAATTACTTAAATGTTGATAGTTTAAGTCCAAAAGAAACAGTTTTATCTATTTCTTTCTTCAATCTACAGAGAACATTCCTAAAATGGGCTTGGTCTTGGTAAAATTAAAAGCCTTGCTCCCTTCTAATCCAGTGTGTAATAGTGCTACAAAGGAAAAGGAGAGTAAGTCTTCCTTTGTGTGAGGAAATGAAGCTGGACAGAGGACAGCTTAGAAGTTCTTAAAAATCTCTAATGTCTGTATGAATAAACACAAGTTCTGTTTTTAAGATCTCATTGAAACATGTCTAAAATGAAGGCTATTCCTAGAGTGGTACAGAACGTGGAAGAAACAATGACTCAACTAGAAAGGTCACAAGCTTCATTTAATGTTGAAATGTAGTGGTGAGAACAAATCTTGTATTGAAGCTCTTGAGCAATGCTGTGTTTTAAGCCTTTCTCCTTGGAGGGCACAGCTTCCCTGGAAAAAAAAGCTGAAAGAGGTCTTTGGAAAGGGAAGGAGATGTTTGTTGAACTATGAAGGGCTGTGGAATAAAGTTCTTAGCAATTGTAGCAAAGCACTGAGTGTAAGTGTAGGATGAGACCTGCTGCGGCACAGAAGACAGGGTGATGTGGCTGAGGATCACAGAGTGCAGGAGTGAAATGAGAAATTAGCAGAGAGAAGGTCTGAGTGATAGAGGTGTTAGTGTTCTGGATTATGGCAATATTGCAGCAAAACAATTCATTCTCATGTCTGCTTTCTCTTTTTTTTCCATTTGATTGCAAAACTACTGGAATTGTTTGCCAAGCAGTTGAAAGTGTATGCATGTGGCAGTAGTAGAAAAATACTGTAGAAAGAGTTAAACTACATGGATCAGCATATACTAAATTGCTAAGACATCAGTACAAAACTATGTTCGAGTATGCAGTCTATTTTTCTCGCTTAATTTTTATCAATTGTTAAAGTTGTATAGTCTTGGGGATCTGCAAGGAAAGGAGGTAATTTAAGCTTCTAAGAAGTGGGACCTGCTTTTCTGTGTGAATACCATTTTACTAATCTACACTACTAAAAAAACTATCTCCTCTTCTGCTAGCCTCTAATTAGCAATGCAGAGAAAGACAGTAAAAAAAATCAATGCATTTTTTAATGAAGAGGGTAAGAAATACTCCCAAGAGTCATGAAGACCTGAGATCTGGAGCCCCTTTTACATCTTGCAGTCAGCTCTGATAGAGATGATGTGTTAAGCAGTTGTCCATTTGGTTCTTAAAACTCATAATTTTTCCGGTGAACCATTTATAAAATCTCTCTAAAAGAGAAAAGTTATGGACTGTTATCTAATTATGGTACATTTTTCTTTTTCATTGGCCAGCAAGGTGTTAGTTATTCCAAGTATTATGAAGCAATTTGTTGTCGCTCAAGTATGCTTCTGATTAAACACTATTTTCAAAGTCTGATTGTATTGCTCCAAGCCACATAGCCGTGGCAGATGTGGTACTCTAATCACTTGGAGAAGGGAGACAGGATAAAAAAGTCCTACATTTTTTGCCATTATTTCTGCAGTCCATTTTTCGGAAGAGATTTCCCAATATTCATCTTTTGCCTGGAAGAAAGAGTTGGAAAAATTTCTTGCCTTCAGCTTCTGCCCTTCTCAAATAGGGTAAGTAATGGCATCATCTTAATCAAAACACTTTAAACAAAACTGGAAATTTGACAGAAATTAAAAGGAGAACAGAAGGTTGCATTTGAACAAAATACATTGCAAAAAATGTTTACATAAATGAGCCATGATGATATTGATTAAAGCCACCAGAATTCTGAAAATTTGGAGACTTCCTGCAGCCCTCATCTGCTTAAATATTTTTCTGGGGTTGGCTGTGTCTCTAGAAGCCAACTTCATGCACTTTTTGTTTGGAAATGCATCTGTTCATCTTCTGCTTTCCTTATCCTGTAATACCTATGGCAGCTGGCACGGCACCTTGAGGAGCAAGTCACCTTGCTGAACCTCTTGTGCAGCAAGGTACTCTCCAGGTTGAGAAGCTGAGAAAGAATTATTTGCATTAAATTTCTTAAGAAAAAAAAAGATTTAACTTTCTAGGCAGTAAGTGTTGGCCTTTCTGTGCATAGGTGCAACTTGACATTTCCTAAGGCTTGAGGTGGAGAGGGGCTTCAGGAATAGAAGGAAAACTGAAAGTGCTTGAGTCCTTAGTGTCTCTGCTCTCAAGAGTAGACAAGAAACTAGACTTTATCTTGGAAAGACAGGGGTCAGGGTCTGATGGGCTTTGCTTACCTGGGACAGATTTTCTCCCAGGTGCTGCAGTAGAATAATTGTGCCCCAGGGCTTGGTGCTCTCCTTCTCTTTGGCCTCTTCATGGGTCTTGGCTATTAACATAACAGCATTCTGAACAACTAAATTACAGTAAAATGTCAAGTGGCTGAATTTAGCATGAAATTAGTCAACTGGCATACAAATTAGATTTTTTTTTTTAATTTGTGTGGAGTCTCATCTATGGTGTAGTTACCCATATGTACATTTGAAGGTAAACTTAATTGAACAGGTGCTTTTATGTTGACTTGGAGGTCTGAGTCACTGCAGTCTTTGTTTAAGAATGAATTAATGTGGATGATACTCTACAGAAGTTTGTAGTTGAATTACCATGCTAAATACATGGTATTGACAATGTAGGCTGCAGTATGTAGAAATTTATCTGTTGGGCAGAGAAAAAAGGAGGGTTATGGATATTTGCAAGGCATTTAATGTCAGAGCGTTCTACAGTCAGTGGGTCAACTCATGATTTCTTACATCAGTCTTAAATGCTTAACCTAAACTGACTTACCTTGTGTGGTGTGCAATATTTGTCTTTTCTCAATTGGATCAAGAGAGGGCCAGGATCAGTGCAGGAAGGTCACTTGTGGTCTCTGGTTCCTTGAGGAGTAGACAAATTGCACTTTGAAACAAAGAAAGCCACTTAATTAACAAGAAGCAAAAACACACCTGAAAAGATGCAATGTGTAGGGACATACTTCCTTTTATGCTCTGTTATGTTCTGTCCCACTTGATCAAGGCTGGATTGGATGGGGCTTTGAGCAACCTGGTCTCGTGGAAAGTGTTCCTGTCCATGGCAGGTGGCTTGGAACGAGATGGTCTTTAAGATTCCTTCCAACCCCAACCATTCTATGGTTCTGTGATCCCTTTGGCTTTCTTCTAGTGGAAATGTTGATTGGTTGAGTTGTAATGAACAAGTATTCGATTATTGCTATTCTGAATTTAAAAGTCTTTCTGTCAACTTTGGTGTGCTGTCTGTAAGGAGAGGATTTAAGAGGCTTTGGATCATACTTCTGTCTTATCAAGGGTCCTTTAACTTTTCTGTTATTCTGCAGCAAGCAGATGCAGATATAGTTTTGTGTTCTTTTTATTGCACATGTTACTAGTGCTAACATGTTTTAATTTCTAGAACATGGGAGAGAATGAAATACATCCCCTTAGGTAATGCAGCAGCTTCATTTATGATTCAGTTTAAGACTATTTGTGTTACTTGAAAGTGATTGTAATCTTACTGATAAGAGACTATCCTGACTGCTTTAAAACTAGCCTTAAGTTACAAAGTCAAGGACAGGAGTCTTTAATATCAGTTTCTTCAGGTATTTATCTGAGTCTTTCAGTTTAGAGCTCATTAATTACTATCGTGGATTACATGGTTCTCTCCAGAGCCACAAGGAGAGGTACACTGAGAGGTGCAAAGAGAGTAGGTTTAGATGAGATATTAGGAAAAGGTTCTTACCTGTGAGGATGTTGAGGCACTGGAACTGGTTATCTCGGGAGGTTGTGCTTGTCCCATCCCTGAAGATGGTTCAAGACCAGGTTGGATGTGGCTCTGAGCAACCTGGTCTAGCGAAGGTGTCCCACAGCAGGCTGGGTGGAACAGGCTGGGTCCCCTTTCCACCCAAACCATTCTGTGACTCTATGATTGCTTGTGGTAAACTCCACAAAGTTCTTGGACATCTCTTAAACGGAGGCTTTGAGTAAAATAGATCTCTGTCAAGGCTTCTTTAACACACCTTGACTATTGAACTACAGATGGTACCATGGGTAATATGACAGTACCAGGAACGGAAGGATGGGATGTGTAAAAGCTGAGTAAGGGTTGAATCTCGGGCAATGAGGAAGGCAGATTGGTAGGTTTTAGAGCTGGTTCAGTATTCCCCAAGCACTGAGTGCTAGTGAAAACTAGGGCAATAAGACTGCTATTTTTTACAATAATTTGTTCTGAAGCACTCAGTGTCTTTATTTTTACTTGCTTTCAGTCAGGCAGAGTCTAATTGTGAAACTGCTTGTCGCACAGGAATTCGAGGAGTACTGCACCTCTCCTAAGGAGGCATCATGTAAAATAGGTAAGGTACAGGCCATGCTCTATCTGTCCTTTTTGTACTCTTAATTCTACCTGAAGGTGAGAGAGAAGCTTGCAAATTTTGGGTAGCCAATGGCATCCCCTGTTAAGAGACTTAGTCTGGCATAAAGCACTCTAGCCAGGTCTCTGGGTAGTCTCTGCTTTTGATGAAGGTATCTGAACTTCCCAAAGTAAAGGAACTTGCTCAATCTAGACTAGGTGCATATGAGTGTGACCATTGCAATTGTAGAAAATCCAGACTCCGGGACAGACATATACAGGAGGAAGTTCTGGGAGAGCAGTGTCATTGGTAAAGGAGTGAGGAGCAAGGACAGGGGGTAAAGCAGTGCAAGTCAAAATAGCAATTGTGGCAGGATTGCATTACTCTACGTGAGTTTTAAGTGATATGTGCACAGCAAGGCCAAAGAGGATGAGAGAAGTATCATTAGGTCAGACAAATTCCCCTTGCAAGTGAAAGATGATAATACCACAACAGAACAATTCCATTTAAATGGGATGCTTAGATGGGTATCTTACTGACATCCAAATGTGGATACAGATCTTTGAACAATGTACTCTGCGAGTAAGCAGGTAAAACTCAGGACTGATTATGTTCCCCTCTGTTAGTCAAATAACCAGGCAATCAGGTTCTTTCAACTGAAAATAAGTATTCCTCCTTCTTTCGTAGGATTTGTTACCTGAGTGCTTCCACAGCTTAATACAAGTTTGTATGCAATGACCTTGTGAAATTTTGGCTGCAGACATGGCAGTAGGCAGCATTAGCCTGGAGTCACTGTCTTAGATGAGTGTCTCTGCTGTGACAAAGTAGATGGTATCTAAGAAGACAGGAAGAGCTAGTTGATCTTTTTGCCCAGGGAGCTCTTAGAGCAACCATTCAAAAAACAAAATAAAGTTGATGAACTGAGCCTTATCTTCCTCGGTGTCTTATTTGAACTCACAGGTTCAAACACTAGCAGAGGTAATCTGTTAGTGCGCATTGTTAGTTTTTAGATTCATTGCTAGATCACAAGAAGTTGTTTTAACCTATTGTTTGGAATCAGTGATACATAGATTCCTGCAAGTCACTCGGAACTTGAATGCTAAATTCTGTCAAAATCCTTCACTATAGCAAAACACTGAGCTATTGCCAGATTAACATCTTTACAAACAGCCCCTCCTTTACTATGTGCCCTTCTTATTTTTGGACATGCCAGTTGCTTTTTCACAAGCAATGCTCTCAAATCCCAGAAATGTCAGCCGTAAAATGGAATAAAGTTGTTGATCTTACTTCCCCAAAGTTGTTTTGCCTTGGGTAGGACAGGTAATTTTGGGGCTCAAAGGTACTGCTACTTTATTTTTTTCTCAGTGGGCTGAGTCAATATCAATGACTGTGCTCTGCTGATATCTACTGAAAACTCGGTAACCTCTGTACTGTAGAAATGTATGTACTAGTGATTGTCCTGTTCTGCCTTATCAGATACAACATAAGGAATGAGTGGGAAAGGGATTTCATTCAATGCTGATGACTAGCAGTTTTATTACAGGTGTCTGTTCCTGGCAAAACTACTTCCTTCTCAAGGAGCTACTTGGGATCTGATGGAAAAATAACAAGCTGGATACAGGATGGTGCAGTGTAATGAGTGGTGTATCACATGTCAATCAGCTTGACAGGTGCTGTGAAATCTAGGAAACGGGTGAAGGAGGAAGTTGCCCTGCTTTTTTTTAATTAAATTTTTTTTAAATGAAAAAAACCCCAACCCACAAGCAACATTTTATTTTTAATGCCTCAGTTATAGTTGGGAGTACAAAACACATCAGTATAAAAGTACTGCTCAACACACACTTCTCCAAAGCTGCTTGTGGCCCTTGCACCTCATTTACACTTCAAAATTATGTATTTTTTAGTGAATAGAACATTTATGTATAGATATAGATAGATATGTATCTATGTAAATATGTGTATAGTGTAATGTTTCCTTCTTTATATCATCAAAGTTCTTTTTAGTTGTTTGGACCTGGTGATTCGTAAGTGGCTTCTGACCAAGTTTTGTGCTGAACAGTCCAACAAACAGGCTGATGTGGTCGTTGTCTGGTAGGATTACTTGCTCTTTGGAGGTGCCATCACAGCAATGTGTTAGTGTACAAAACTGTAGTCATGTTAGTTCTGTCTACCAAAACTTACTCATGTTCTGGTATAACACAACTTGTACAGCTCTAGTGCTCATGGAAATGATTAGGTCTTGTTTAAGTATGTTTTGTTTCCCCTAGGATATTAACAATCAAAAACATCTACTGTGGAGAGATGGCACTGGTTGCATAATGGACTTTCATATTGTCAGTTTATGTCCAAGTTGAGGGCAACTATGAGCATAAGAATATAGCCTACAGACTTACATTTCCCTGGAAATGCTGGTGACCAATACCATCAACAGCATGGGTTTTCACTTGGGTTGCACAAAGCATGCAATAATAGAGGGATTTAGCAATCTGTTAGTTTTACAAATGTGAATTTTTAAAGTTCAGAAGTTTAAAGTGCCTCTGAAATACACTGAGAGAAGAAGCCATAGCAAGAGAGAGGGTTTTGCCCAGGCACTGCAACAGCAAGTGCCACTTTCAAGCCAGATGGCTTGAATGTCATTGTTCATATCTGACGAGAGAATTCTCATGGTTCAGCTTCAGCCCTAAGTTTAGTAAGGTGGTGGTCTTGTGATGAAATTATTTGGTGGAAGGTTTGGCAAAATATGATTTAGAGGCAGTGCTTCATGTGGACCTTACAACAGACTTTTCTGTGCAAAAAGTTCTAGTGATTGAAAAGGCTTTATTTTTGTTTATTTTTTTAAGTGATGGCAGGAGTGCCATAGATCTTTATCCTTGTTTGAGGAGCTGGGTGTTTCTCCCTGTGTGTGTGCTTTGGTCTGCAGCTGGTCCTGCAGTAGGTATAACTTCTAATTGCTGGGATGGAGGCTACCACTTCAGGGGCGGGAGATGTGCAGTCTTATGGGATGGATCCCTCCGAGAGTCAGACAACTGTGTTGTGGGAATCATTGCTTATTTTATTTATTCTGAAGTTCTCAAATGAAAATTCTGAAGCAAATCCACTTCTTTTAACATCAATTTTTACTTCAGACGTTATTTCAGAGAGAGTTTTAGGGAGTTTCCAGCCTTGAACTAGTTGACTGTAGAAAAGCAGATTACACAACTTTCACGTTGGCAGTTTTATTGCCAGCTACAACTCCAACCCTCCTACCAGAAGACTGATCTCCATCCCTATTAAAACATCTCATGGTTTTTCCTTTTACTTTGTGTAATTTACAAGCATGTTTCCAAAGGGATACAGTTATGTTTCCTATACCTTCAACTGCATTCCCGTCTTCTGCAGAAAGGCACCTAATTTGTGAGGTGAAATGACAATGAATAACCCCCTTTTCTCTTTACAAATTAGGTAGTGACTGTGTTTATATCATCTCACTGTTTTGGAGACACCCAGTGCAGTTACTCATACATAATTCCCTAAGGAGTGAAAAGAACATTAAAAAAATAAAGAAGCATGCATCAAACTGGAGCTAGAAAGCTGAGAGGAAATTCTAGATTCAGCCCTATGGAAAAAAATAGTGATCTGTGTAAGAAACATTTTTCTATGTTTTACGTCCTTCTTATAAAGATGTAATGAGATTTCGTTTTGGTTGTTGTAGTTGTTTGTCTTCAGATGTGAGAGAATTCGCAGTTTTTGCTTCTGTCCCATCATTTTTGGACAGCCTGGAAGTTGCAGCCTTTGGATGTATAGTGTGCTTACTTCTTCTGAGCCCTCCCTTCACCTTGTTATTATCTCTTTCAAAGTTTATAAAATAATTTTCAAGCTATCTTGTTTCACACTTTACAAGGGTTGCTGTGGTTTATTTTTTTTATATGCACGCCTTCCAGTTTGACTGTTGTTGCTGTATGAACACTTTTACCTGAGCCAAGCTTCTAATCAGTGAGGAACACTGATTAAAAATTATTTCAGATTTTTGATACGTCATTAATTTTTTTTCTTTTAAAAAGGAGTGTGGGGTCATAATTCATGAAAGAGAGAGGAAGCTCTAGAAGTTCCTAACTGAGGCCTTGTGGCTTATATGATGGCCGAAGTAGTGCTTCGATTGTGGTTTGCCCTTGCCTTTTTTCCAGACAGTATTTGGAAAATCCTTGTTGCAGTTATGCTACCTTCCCTTTGGACTCCTCCAGCATCCACAGCTGTTTAATTCAAATTCTTAGAAGGTATCTCCCCAT
Source organism: Atrichornis clamosus (assembly GCA_013400975.1). NCBI lineage: Eukaryota > Metazoa > Chordata > Aves > Passeriformes > Menuridae > Atrichornis > Atrichornis clamosus. Next base: position 27,441 of record WBMZ01015093.1, read on the forward strand.
CCAGCCCTTTTACAGTTCCCCTATGGACCTGTCATCCATCATAGTAAACAGTGGGTTTCCATTGGTTTTATCTGTCACTTTCATGATTTTTTAAAATTCAGTTGTGCACCCCTCAGTCATCACACCTCCGAATTGCAGAGTCTTAGAGATGAAAGACAAGCAGCCTTTCTGGTCTTTCATCTCAAGATGCCTATCTATCTTCTCCTTGATTCTGGTTACCCTACTCTGTACTTTGACTCCTTTTGAGATGTGTAGACCGGAACTAAATATTACCGAATACATGAATGCCTCAAAATTTTATGTAGTCAAAATTATGCTCTCTTTAAACATCCTTCCTGATGATGCTCACTGTTTTGTGTGCTTTTATAGCTGCCTCCGCACTCGGAGCAGGAATTAGATGCGAGTTGGTAAGAGCTGAGAGCTCAGCAGTGTTCTGACAGTCTAGTGGCAAAGCCTTCCTTTTGATTTCTGGGGTAAGTGTGAGATGATGCTCTCTTCAAAAGTCCTCTCAGGGCTTTATTTAGATCCATGGCAGCCTTCTACTTCCTTGCTAAATGTGCCTTTTCACATGCCCTTAAACTTCCCTTTTCTCATGCTGGCTTTTGAGTTCCTCAGAAAATGATGATGGAAGAACAGAATAATGTAACACTTCTGGATGTTGTATGTCTTCTCTGTTTAAACTGTAACAAACAGAGAACTCAGAAAGTTTCGTGAATAAACTCTTTATTTTGAATTGGAGCCAGTCTGACTCCCATTGTTACCATGTTAACCTAGAAATACTATATACTGGATTTTTCTTAATTTCTGAAGGGTTTTTTACGCAGAATGATGTGAGGAAAATACTGTAATGTAGTAGGAAGTATTATGTGGTTTAGTTAAACACGGACGTGAGTCAGCATTGTGCCCTTGCCGCAGTAAAGGCAGAGTGCATAATGGGTGGATACCCTAGAAAGGGCTACGCTGTCTGGGACACTGTGTGGTTTCTCCTCCCACACTGCCTCAGCACAGGAGAGGTGTTAACAGATGCAGAGGACCTAGCAAAGGCTTGCTAGGGAGGCTGGGTTTGGCTGAAGAAAAGCCTAATGGGGAATCTAATCACATCTTTCCACCCTAAAAAGTGAGGTTGCAGAGAAAATGGAAATAAAATCTTCTGAGGGGTGCAGACTGAAAGGACAAGGGGCAGTAATCACAAGATGCAACATGAGAAACTTCTCCTGAGGTATGAGGGAAAAAACTTCACTGTGAGATGGGTCAAGAAACTGAAACATATTCTCCTGAAAAACTGGGCAAGGAGTGTGACTGGGCAAGCCTCTGAGAAACCCCGTCTAACTGTGAACCTGCTTTCAGCAGGTTTGAATAGGTGACATCCTTCCGATCTCAATTTTTTGTTTGATTCTGAGACATTGCTAGAATGTGTGTGTTCCCTGCAGATTTCTGAATGGTCTAACATTTGTCTGCTTTTAGCAAGAAATCTGAACTTTCAGCAATGTTTTCCTGTCATACTCTTGGACAGTAGTATTGGAAAAAGCAGTGACTGTGTGTTTTGGAGTGCTTTCGTGGGTGGTGCTGTTGTGTTCTGGAGACTTCACACTCGGACACTTCAAAGCCTTTCTGTCTAGTTTCTTCCAAAATTACCCACCCTTGTTCTAACCCCACCAACCTTGCTGTTCACTGAAACTGCTGAGCAATTTTCAAAATCCCAGCCTTTCTTCTCAGTGAGAACTTCAAACCTCTTGGTGGGGAGACAGGGAGGATTGTGGCAAAATTGCTTTAAACAAGGCTGCGGGAGATGCCAGTGCATGTGGCAGTCCTCTTCAGCCCCAGCACTGCCTCCCCAGGCGTTGTCTGCCTGTGTGCATGCAGCTGATCTCATTCCTGCCTGCTGTCCCCGCTGCCATCAGCGTCACCTCACAGCTGTAAATACACAGCGCTGCTGTTGCAGCAGAGGGAGGAATGCTCGGTGGGAGCAAGCTGCGGGGAGCAGGGCGGCTGTGCGAAGGGTAGGGATGGTATGTGGCTCGCGGCTGCCGCAGCTGTGTGTGCCAGCTACACGTAGTTACAGTGCTCTTTCCCAGCTGAGGCTGTATCTAGCAACCACTGAGACCCTGTAGAGGTCTGACCCACCAGTATGCTCAGAGACAGCCTGCGTCCGAGTGGGACCAAGGATGCCGTGCTTTGGAATGTGGCACTGTTTGCCTCCATTTCACCTTCTCCTTCACAGAATGCTCTGTCAGTGCCCCCTGCACATCAGTTTGAACTACACTCAAGTTAGCATGTCCTACATGGGTATTTAGTCTTTGGGAATGCTTTGGGCATTAGTTCACTTCCAGGACCAACTCACCAAGGTAAGTGTGAACAACAGCTGGTGATGTTCTCCAGGAGTCAGTAGATTTAGTAAAAAGTGTTCTTTGAGCCCCTCAACAGAGACTTCGCCCTTCTTTCTTAACATATATTTAGTACCAACTCTCAGTGCTTTAAGCTACTCGATGTAAATAAATAAAGGATCATCAATTTATATGGTCTGCTGTTTCTCTATGTGTGTATATAGGATGACAAAGAAGCCAACAGACCCATGCCAAACAAAGGAGATCATGGACTAGGAAACGAGAAGTTCAAACCTGTGGTACCTTGGCCTCATGTTGAAGGTGTGGAAGTGGACTTGGAATCCATTCGAAGGAAAAATAAGGCCAAAAATGAACTAAATCATCATGGTGTTGATAACAAACAGCAAAACATCATCCAGAGGCAGTATCTCACATTTAAACCTCAGACATTTGTATACCCAGATCCTGTTTTACGACCTGGAGTCCTTGGTAATTTTGAACCCAAAGAGCCTGAGCCTCACGGAGTTGTTGGTGGCCCTGGAGAGGAAGCGAAGCCATATGTTTTAGGACCAGATTACAAAGAATCCATTCAAGCCAGCATTAAAGAGTTTGGGTTTAATATGGTGGCAAGTGACATGATCTCACTAGATCGGAGCGTTAATGACTTGCGTCAAGAAGAGTAAGCAAACCTTTTGTTTTCTTTTAGTTTTGTTTTTGTGGGATTCAGTTATTTTCTTTCCGTGTATCTTAATTGATGCTTAAAATATTTTTTATTAGGCCACTTAAGGCTTCTTGTACTGAAAGCAAGAGTCCTGTACTATACTAAATGTTTCCATATATTCTTTTAATGCTGTTACAATGATTCCTTCCATGAATACTTAATCTATAGTGATTTATCTCTGAAGTCATCTGTTTTAGTGTCTAATTGCGTGTATTTGAATGTTCCTTGTCTAGCCACAGTCTTCATTGTCATCTTAATCCGTAACTTCTTAAGATAAGTCTTTCAGAAGGAAGGATTATCTTTATCAAACATCCTTATGCTAGTTAGTTTATTCAATTTTTATTTACTCCAATGCTTTTAAAATGGAACATAAATAAAGAGAGAACAGAAACAAAGAAATACTGTTCTCTTTAAATAAGACTGCTTATTACCTGTAGTAGCAGAAGTATAGATCTGCCACAGTGGGGGTTAGAATAGTCTTCTAAGAGTTTCTCACATCATTTGTCATAAAGAAGGAAGCAAACTTAGAAAAAACATCTCTTTACTTGCTGAGAGGGTGTCTACTTTGTTGTGGAAAAACTCTGGAAAGTTATGAAAATTTGCTCAATGACTACTAACAGGTTTGCACAGTCTGTTCTGACTTTTGATATATGTTGGAGCCAAGTTTGCTCTCTGGTTAATCTGCATTTGATATACTTTTCCTTGTTAAATATCAGCTAGGGACAGGTTTCAGAGCAAGCTGATTTCTTGGTAGGGTATTTTTAAGTCTGTATTTTGGTTGGGGTTTTGTGGGCGGTGTGTGAGTTTAGATATGAAATTAAGTACTTTGCAATTTTCACTTCCCCCTCATCCCTAGCAATGGAGCTATACTGATCCCTGGTCTGGGTGCCAATCTCTGGGCTGTATGTATCCAGTGGTGGCATCTGATTTGATGGTTGGTCACTGACTGGTTACTGGGCCTCTGCTCTGGCCTGTTATGGTGGGTGTTTTTTTCATTTTGCAAGGTAGGAGAGAACTGGCCAGCTGTGGGTCTGACTCATACCCATGCATGTCCAGCTGCTTGATTTTGCTACCTGGGGTGTACTCATTGAAAGCAAAAGGAGCACATGGAGTACAGCACCTCAGGCCCTTCATGCTGTGTTCCTCAGGTGACTTACTAAAGGTTTCCACTTGCTGACTGTCAGAGGAGAGGACCGTGCCTGTCCATTGCCAGTGACAAGAAAGTGCCAGCTGTCCTGGAGTTTCACTTTGTTTTTCTTTCTTTGCTGTGGTCAGCAGTTGGTCCTTTGTGCTAAAGAGATTTTTTTTTAAAGGGAAGGAATGAGCTGAGTAACCTGTGTGGGTCAGCATTTTCTTTTTAGGAGATTATTCCCTAGACACTGCTGCTTCTGCTGAGGCATTTGCAGCCTTTCGTAGGAGGCAACAGGACTAAGGAAATTCAGAGGAAAACCATTTCCCTGTCAGGTGTTATGATTAACTGAGCAGAGGGGGAGCTGCTGGTTGCCTGCTGCTGCCAGCGCTTCGGCCCTGCCTTCCCTAAAGGGAGAAGGGGAAGGAGGTGGAAGCATTGCCCTCCACTCAAGGACAGCAAAACAGAAATGGCAACGTGTCACATGCAGGTGGGACTGGGCTGCCTCTGCCCAGGCGTGCTGCCACATCTTTGGCAGCAGAAATCAGGTACTCCCTCCCCTCCTTTTTTATGCGGGGTGAAGGGCATCAGAGATCATGTGTATCTGCCAAATAGTTCCACACCTGTAGCTTCCTGAAGTATTTTTGGCATAATCTCAGAGTTTGTCTTCTGTTCTGAAGGACATTAATAAATAGAAATTCCCAAAAATGATTAAATACTTTGAGGAAGAGGAAGGACAGCCGTGAAAAGACGAGTTTTAGAAACTGTTTCCTTCAAGCACAGCTGCAGATAAGCATTTGTGGAGGTCAAAGTCAGCAGCTCAAATCAAAGTTAGGTTTTATTTTTTAATGTCACAAGCAAGCCAGCAAAACAGCATGGAAAAACTATGTGAACAAAAGGTATATTTCAGACAGCATTATATCAATTATTTTATGTATTTAATGCTTGGGATGCTTGCAATTACCCTAAATAGGTTAAAGGTTTATAACTTCTATGTGTCTCCTGGGAAGAGCCGAAAAGAGGGGAAGCAATGCGAGATTGGCTGATACTGCTATATGCTCTCAGGTTTCCACATACTCACTTTCCTGCTCATCCCCCAATACCAGCAAGAAAAGCAGCAAAAGGTAGCAGGTTACCTATTGGATGCACCATTTATTTTCCTCCCACTGATCTGTTTAAAAAGACCAGAAGCCTTTGTAGTTGAAAAGGCCGGTCAACATTCACTTTAATCCTACCAAAGAGAAATATAGTCATACTTTTTTGGTTATTGATGTCTTGGCATTGCTAATTAAGGAAGATCTCTCTGGTAAAGACTGGGTTATACGATCACAGACAGGTAGACCTCTCCTCAGCCCTCTCTTTCTTCAAGCATCAGAATTTTTAAGCGTTACCCTGTGCAGTCAGGTGTGTTCAGTGAAGTATGCCAAATGCTTTTCCAGGCTGTGCTAGCAAGAGTGAAATAGTGCTGCAAGAACTGTCTCTCTCAGCGTAAAAGCCATGTAGCCTTAGGGCTTGTCCCTGCTGGAGAGAGAAGAGGAAAGAAATGCCAATAAAGGGAGATTCAATTCTGCTATGTTTGGATTTGACTTTGTAGTCTGACATGTTGCCAAGATGATTTGCCAGCTGCCTTTATTGATTCAGTAGGAACTTTGCTGGTGATTCTGGGCAGTCTCAGCTTTAACTCTTGCTGCATCCTGTAGAGAGGAATAACACTGAAGTGTTTTGTCAGGTACATCAGAATATTTCTGTTTTGCTGGTACCACATACTCTTGGCTTATGGATTTTAACCAATATATTTCAGTGTTGACGCCCAGCACTCCTGTTGACATACAAGAAGTCATAAGTTTGGTTAAACAAAATCAAGAATGTATGGGGATGTGTAAAAGTCGGTGTACAAAATTCCGAAGATGGCTCATCTCACTGCAGTCTTTCAGCACTCTGCAGGAGGGCGAAGGGAAATTTAAACTGGATTTCAGTGGAGAAATACCTATTTTCCACATTATTTCTAGCTGCAAAGATGTAGAGCAAGCTTAGCAGACCCTGCTAAAACCTCTGTACAGTAGCTAGAAGAAAACTTTTTATTTAAACTTGGTGATTTTTTCTTTTTTTTACCTATTTTATCATCCTGATAGGTGGCAGCCTTTTAAGAGCAGTCATTTATATTGGATTTTTACATGTTGTCCCTGATTCCTAGCAGACCTGCAATAAAACCAATGTTAGCTTTGGGGAATAAGAATATTAATTTGATTGCTCCTTGGATTCTAATTTTTTGTAATCAGGAGTCTCCACAGAGGTAGAACTGAAGTTAAAATAGAGTGATAAAGTTTCTGGATTATTTTGGATCCAAGGTAAGTACACCATGCTAAGGAAATAAAAAAATGAACCTAGGTTTGAGGATGAATGTTGTCAGGTAACAAGGTTTGTCCTCTAAAAAAAAAAAAAAAAATCACAAGAGATAAATGTGGAGAATCACTGCTAGGACTATAAGAATTAGTTATTTATCCAGCATAATGATCCTCTTGTCTAGATTATTTTAAAATAACATTGAGTTTAAGAAGTACATCTGTACTGGGTCTGACCAGTGATTGTTTTTCTTGACAACTTTAGCTCTGGCCAATAACATATGCTAGTGAGAAAACATACAAGAATGGATAAGCTTCATTTCTGGCAACCAGTGCACTGGGACACTTGAGCTAAAGATTGCAGCAGGATTGTCATGCTTCATAGACCTCTTTCTGTGCACAGACTTGTCTTTTGAATGCATTTATAGTCTTGAAATTAATGACATCCTGAGTCAGTGACTGCAGAATGTCGTGCTTGCTTTAACCTCTCCTCCTGGATACTGTTACGTACCTCTGTCACTTTGCTGCCCTGTGATGTGGGAATATCAGAGATATCTCCATGAAGTTACTATATAAATGTTTCATGTTCCTTCCTTTTTATTCCTGCCATTTGATTTCCCCTTTTATTAACTCTGAGCTAAAATTCTGAAAGACCTATCCACATTTGACTCCAAGATTTTTTTTTGTTTTTTCCAGTGGTAATGCAGAGTTCAGGGTCTGTCACTGAGTTTGTGCACCGAGTGGTCTAACACTCCATATATAATAATTTGCAATGAGCTCTCCTGCCAGCTCATTTCCTTGATAATGTCCTTGAATTATTCTGCAGCTATTTATAGTCATTTTAATTGCAGCTACTAAGAACTTTCTTATTGTTCAGGAATGACCTGGAAGAGGAGGTGGACTGCTTGGCTCCTAGCAAAGACATTTACGCTACTACAGTCACAAACTCATTTAAAAATTTGAATGAATAGACTTTAGCAGTTACTAACCTAAGAGATCTGCCATGCTTTGATGAAGAACTCTCCACATATTTTTTGATTTCTTCAGAAGATGATAATGTTTTTCGTGGCATGGCTTTTGTTCCGCAAAAGCTGTGTCTATGGTGTACTAATTTTGTTGTTTATTATTAGCTTCTTTTCAACACAGATGTCATATTTAGTGGTCTGCAATTCTTTTACGCCACAGAGCCCTTTGATACAAATTAGTGTTGTGTGTTCCTCTGTTTGATAACAAGGCTGGAATCAGCAATAGTTACATACTACAATAGTTTGTCAATTTATGTTGCATTGTTTAGGAAATGCTGGGTTTATTAAAAAAAAAGGCTATTAGGCTATTCATGGCAGAAAATTCCAGTAGAAGTTATCATGCAGATTGTCTGAAGATAGTAGCAGATAGCAGGAAGAATCACAGTGTACTTGCCCTTTTTTATTTGTTCTCCTCTCTGGGTATCTGGCACTGGGCACTGCTAAGAGTTCAACGGAAATACTTGATTTAGCTTTCCTGCTTCTGAAGTGGTCTCTTTTCATTTTGATCATGTATCAGCCCAACAGGCTTTCTGGCAGGCATCCTACTTTTGGTGTTTGAAAAAAAGATTTCAATAGCAGCTTTTATAGTTCAGTAAGCTATTTCTCAAACTTGGTTTTTGGGGTTTTTTACTCTATCTTATTAATTACATGCACTTAGCTTGAATCAGTGCTCATTTCTGTTTCCCTTGTTTGGACACCACCCTGTGTATTTAAAGAATCTATGTCTTACTGCTAACAGCATCTGGTTTTTAATCATGCTGTCTTTCTCTTCTTCACAGTTCCCCTTTTCAAAAGGAGCTGTCTCCTGCCTGTGTCTTCTGTCCTGTCAGGTGCTCTGATTTTTCCATACACGTCACAGGTGCTGTCTGAGTCTTTCTTGGGTATCCGGTACTTCTGTGTGGTTCTATTGATGGCTTCCTCTTGTCTTTACGCTAGACAGTCCCTCACACATTTAAACTCCCATAAACTGGCTCTGATTTATTCTAGCAGAAGGCAGTCCTTCATGGATAAAGTTAATCAGTTCCAACAATTTCATTCGGTGCTAACGAATTCAAGCTTGTAGTTTCCTGGATCCTGCTTCTTGAAGGTGGGCAAGAATTTTCGTTGTCAGTCCTCAGGAACCGCTGCCAAGCACCAGGACCTTTTAAATATGGTAGAACATGATCTCACAATGACATCATCAGCTTCCTCAGTGCCCTCTGGTGCGATCCATCCAGTCCCATGGACCTGTGCTGTGTTTATCCCATATGTCCAGTGAAGTGGTCCCGGACTCACCTCTGTGGTGGATATTCCTTCCCTTCTGCAGACTGCCCTTAGACGCAGGGACTTGGGAGGTGTGACAGCGAACCTTGCAAGTAAAGACTGAAGGAAATCAGGCGTTGAGTGCCTCAGTCTTTTCTGTGTCCTTTGACACTAAATTTCATCTCTTTTATCAGTAAACTCATGTTTTCTTTAGTCTTCCTTTAGCCTACGAACTCTTCTCGTTGCCCTCCCCATCTTAGGGATTCCAACTCTACAGAGCTTTGCCTTTAATTCTCTCTTCATGGACTCAGGCACTATTTCTGTACTCCTTCTAGGTCCATGCCTCTACCTTCCCTACTCTTCCTTCTGGAGTCCTTGGTGCAGCCAGGTGGGTTTTCTGCCATGCCTGTTTGACTTACTGCATGTGGGAATGGACAGTTCCTGTGTTTTGGGGAGGCTGTCCTCAAAGATGCTGTTCCTGGGCCATTTTTGACAAAAGTGTAGCATCCAAAATCATTAACTGCTTATGACAGATACAAGGAAATACGTAAATAATGCATGGAAGTATCAAAAAGGGAGAGCAAACTGCCTGATGGACAAAACCATTGATGACCACAGGTGTAGAGCTCTGAGAAGAGGCTATTTGGTATATGGCTCACAGGAGCTGCACCTGGTTGTACAAGACCAAAGCAGTGCAAGATGTTCCAAGAAATCTGTGTTCAGTATTTCTAAAAAATGCATATCTATGGTGCATTAGTTGCAGTAGTCTCTTTTTGTGCTTTTAGCTCAAAACCACTAAGAATCAACATAGATTTTCCTTTATGAAGTCCACTTTCACAGTGGAATACTCCAATCCACACCTGCCATTTTCATTCCTCTATTTTGCTGAGTTTGAGCCATGCTTACTGCACTTTGGGTTGAAATTGAAGTCAGGAAGCATTCTCCTAAAGCATATTTTACGTGATACACTGTGAAACTCCATACCTCTCCTATTAACAAACTTGCACTAATGTAGAGCCCTTGACCCAGGGATGTTGGTAGTGCTGATCAGATTTCATGCCAGGGTAATTAACTGTGTTGGCTGAAAGAAAGGATCAGAACTCAACCTGCTTTGCTCAGGCTTGGTATGCTGTTTTTATGCAACTCATGGAGGACTTGACCCAGAAGGTTTCAGTTTTATGACTTTATTTAAGCTAGATTTTTTTTTGACAGCTTATTTTGATGCTTTTGAAGTGTTGCAGGAGTTTTATCCTGAATGGTTTGACTGGGAGAGGAAACATCATTAATGTTTATGGCATGAGACAAATTAATCTCTTGCTGGATTTTTTTTTCAATATGACAATAAATAACTTCTGTCTACTCATCAGTGTGAGCCAGAATTTCAGCTGCATCACCCACACACATCTGTCATTATGATCATAGCAGAATAAATATTTTTAAGTGTTTTTTCCTTCTGTGGATTATCCAGTTTGAGTTTTCCTTTATAAGGACATTACAGCTGTTACAGGGCATAGCCCCTGGGCCATACAAATTTGTTCTTGGATAATTGGATCTGTTGCCCTAGGTCACCTTGTGACTTCAAACAGAATACCTGGCAATAAGCATTTGTTGAAAAACCTGAAAAGGTAACTCTTCCTTGCTTGAGTACAATACTGTGTGCATACAGAAATGTATCTTTGGACAACTGTATTTGCAGTTCATTTTATAAAACATAAAGGAATGAGAATTGGCTTGTTTTTAAAAACTGTACATGTAGTTTAGAAGGATGTTTGTTTTATTTTTCAATTCTTTTTAGTACAAAAAGGAAAGGGAATTCTTGCCAGAAATAAAGACTTCTTACTTTGCTAAGAACACGTACATGCAGAGGTGTGTGATAGTAAGGCAGAGCTGTTAGTAAAGATATTTTTCCTATCATAGTTTGGTGGTGACAGCTTGGACCCTTTGTATGGTCGAAATGCTATTAAAAATATTGAATTGTATAGAAAATAGTGCTGGACTGGAGTCAAAAAAATACCAACATCTTTAGTTGTAATTAATTACTCAGGGTATTAAATAAGACAGATGAGTCTTGGCTGCTCATTAGAAATGGACAGTCTTATTACTCTGGGCAAATAACATGAATTTAATATGTTCTCTTACAGTAAGTAGTTACTTGTCCAGTCAATCTTGTTGTAGCTAAGAAGGTTGAATAGCAAGGCACTGGAGTGGAGCCTGCTTTCTTCAGGAATGTGATTTCCTTAATTATAGCACTTTACAAATTACATATTTGATAGTGTTATAAGAAAAAGGATTTCAGTAATTACTTTTGGTATCTATGTCATTGGAAATGGAGCATTAGGGACTTGGTTTCATTTCTCATGGTACCTTGGGAAAATCTTTTATTCAAGTGCCACATAGTACACTGGAACTGTTCTGTGGCCAAGAAAACTAATTCTACAGTGTGCACATAAATCTTTGTGCACCTCAGTGAGAGCTGGGCTTGAGAATCAGGTGAATTATAGTGGTTACACTAAATCAGGAGGGCTAGCTTTCCACTGCAGATTATCAGCTGCCTTACTGCTGTCAAGACTCCTGCAGGGAAAAAAAGAAGGTGTTTCAATTGTAATTAGGCATGTATTGTGAGAGCAGCTCCATGTTGTCAGGAAAGATTTTAACTCCAGACATTGGCCTTAAAGCAAAATCCTGAATTTTCTATTAGCGTTTCAGGTCCCAGTAGTGAAAACTACACAGAAAATGGATCCTTTGTCTCTAGTGTCGGCTGCTAGCATTTCAAATGTTAAGTTTTGAGGGAGAAATAATTCACCTGAAGCATACAAAGAAGTTGACAGAGGCACCAGGTGTGTTTTCTGTAGTTGGGTTACTTACCTCTCTGCGTGTGCATCTGAAATGAGATGACCAAGCTCTGAACATGACCTCTTACTCAACAAAAACATACAGCACAGCACCTGGAGTATATTTAAATTCTGTCTTAAACGTTGACTTCAGTGGAGGGGTAGAGAAGAGTGTGAGCGACTGCCTGCAGCTGTTTGTGTAACCCTCCAGGTGCCGACTTGCAGCATAGAAATTTTGGGACAGATGGAGAAATCATTCTGTCAAGTGAGTTGAAATCTGAATGTGAAACTAAAAAACGAAATTCCCTTCTTATGTTCTGTCTTGTTCCTGTTAACCAGAATGTACTGTGCTAGAGCATTCAAATAGATGTGCATAATACAAGTTGTAATGCAGTCCAGATGAGCATGGGTAGGAACTTTGAGGTTTAATAGCTGATGAGCAAGGCATGGTGGAAATACAGTATTTCTGTAGGACTGAGCTCACTGCCTCAGGCTTTTTCTAGTTGTTTGTTACATTAGGTAAAGCCTGTAAGTGTTTGGTAAATCCAAAATTAGGTACAGCCTGGACTCTTTCGAGCTGGCCATAAGCAAATATATCAAGCCATAACTTCCTAAAGTCGTGCCCACTCAACAGAGAAATGACAAGCATTGCCATATGCTTCAAGCTGTAGCTGCTTAACTGTGTCATCTGAGGGTGCAGCACTTGCCACCTCGGTGGGGAGAGGGGAGAGTGTCCCATCCAAGCTGCCCTTGTGCCGCTGGCCCCAGCCGGGCCCTGCCCTGGTGCCCCCTCTCCTCCCTGCCATACCCACGGTGTGTCACCAGGCTGCAGGAGGCCTAGGGAACTGTGAGGTCTTCATCACTTTAAACCAAAACAGGAAAGCAGAGGGCTTTGGCTCCATCTCCCTGTGTGGGAGCTTCCCCTTCCCTGAGGAAGGGAATTTATTTTAGCCATCTGGCTGCCCCAGGTTTCCTGCCCTCTGGTGTTTATTGCTTCAACTTTTTCTGTGTTAGAAAAGTGATAGTATGGGCAAGAATCTTGTGATTAAAACAATGCAAAGGTTATTCCTTTAATTATCCTATAATCCCTGATGTTTTGTCTCTAGGCAAACCTTGCCAAGAATTTGAATCATGATGCTTTCAGAAGTATGGTAGATGTAGCTTGGGCTTACAAGGGCACTAATAAAAAAATGTAGTCACATAGCCATGCGGGTTACTTCAGGAATGGAAATGGGCGAAGCTTTATTGTAAAAACAGCAGATGTTGTTTCAGCGTAGGTGTAAGCTGTTTGGTAGTGTGCAATAGAGGTTTTGCTGCTGTCAGCTGAAGGGAAAAAAATTCATTCAGCTGATCAATCTGTCCTTCTTGGTTTGTCTGTTTACTTCTCCTCCCGAACTTCTGTTTTAGGAGTCAACTACTGTAATCCTTTATTGATGTTGATAAACATAATAAAGTGTATAAAAATACCCTGCAAGGCTTCATAGGTAACAAGTCCAGTAATAACATTAGATTTACTTAGTTGTATCTTAACAAAGAAATGCCCAGCCCCGTAATCTGTTTTTGTCTATTCTGTCTATTCTAGACTTAGGCAATGATCCCTCTGACTTGCAGGTGTCAAGCAGGCAGTCTCAGCTATGACCTTGGTGGTGTCAACCATACAGATGAGCAAACAGTTGAAGGTGTTTCATGAATAAATTCCCATCCATCTTCCTAGGGGTTAGATTCAGTTTACTGCAGTTGTCATAATAAATTGATGATTTAAAATAACAGGCAGCTCTGAATTCAGTATTAGAAGTATGTAAACAGCATGCTGTCAGCTGAATGACTGTCTCCTTGTGAGATAAGAACAGGACTTACTAGAAAAGGAAGCTGCAAATGGAAACAGAGCTCCTCACTTATTTTTGGGATTTGGTAGTGCTGGACCCTTTCAAAGAGTTGAGAAAAATGCATGCAGTATAAAGCAATTATAATAGGTGGTAATACAACTATGAATCTCATACCACTTTAAACATGAAATAAAATTTAAAATACAGTTTAAAATTGTGAGCAATTCTATTTTAATGGAGAAGAGAAAATCCATTTTTTAACGACAGTTACAATTTCAGGATAAATACTAAATTGAGACTTTCAGCTTTGTACTGGTTCATGGCCCATCTTGCAGCAGCTGATCAGCTTCTCAGGAGCTCCGTTGTCTGCTGGAGTGGTTACAGAAATGCAATGGCAGCTGCCTGCCCTCTTGGAGGAATCTGTGCTGGTACATTTTGGTCTGAGCACACAAGTACTGTGCTTTAAATCCACCGGGTACTGGTATGTCCTTGATACATGCAGCTGCAAGTTACGTAGTTGACCCAGGGAAAATAGTATCAGGATAGAAAGTCGTGATATGCAGCTGTAATACTTCTTTTTCTGGAGCTTAGATGCTGGTATGCTGGGAAAGTTAGGGATTCAGGATGACATGGGAAGCACTTCTGTTGGCTCAAGATCTTAAATTGCCCTCTAAGTATCTAACTGATGAGGCTCACCCTTAAGTTGCTGTTGAGGTGCTCTCCTTTCTCAGCTTTTGCATTTTTGCATGGCGCCTGGATTACTCTTCCAGGAGAAGGCTCTACTCTTGGGGGTTTTTTTAGCCTGATGAAATTCGAGTCCAGATTTTCAGTGGTTGCTAACAGGGAGTCTGTATGGTCACATCCCAGCCTTGGAGCGTGTACCCATGGTGACTGTAGGGCCTCGGGACACCCATGAGAGCAAACAAATGAATAGAGTGCAAAGCTGTAAGAGCAGAAATTTCCCCAGGCCAAGGAGCACTCCAGCCCAGATGTCCAGCTTCTTGTGCAGAGGGGTCCCCTGTGAAAGGGCTCCTCTCTGCTGTAGCTGGTGCACGGCTCTGCGATTGAGGGGTAAGGGACCTTGACGTGGCACAGGCTCCAACAGCTCTATTCCCTCCAGGGGTGGAGAGGGAGTAGAGCTAATTCACATCTTAAGTATGCAGGCTAATAGACAGAAAAAACATTACCCACCCTGTTTCTCAATTAGATCACTACTGTGCCTTTTGAAAGGGTTCGTCTTGCTTCACTGATGAGTCAGTCCTGTTTTTCCTCAGTAGTACCAGTGCTGATTTGGGAATGGAAAGTTTTTATTCAGGGACTGATCTGAAGGAGTTGTTTCGTTTCACCCCTGAGTTCCCCAAGGAAAGGGGAAACCAACAGAGCTGCTCTCCCCTGCAGCACTGCTCAGGGAAAGTGCTGCCAGCCCATCATAGGTCTGTGCACGCCCGTTCCTCTTGCTCCCCCTCTTTACAGGGCTCAGGAAAAGTGATGTGAAGTGTCTAGAGGCAACACTGGCTTAAGGATGCTGTCCTGTCATTCCTGCATATCTGCTGCCATGTGCCATTCTCTCAGCTATACCAATAGGAATTCAAAATATTTTTTTTAATGCGACTCTGTTTACTGACTTGGTGCATAGTGTGTTGCCACACCTGGCCTGCAGGCTGCCCTGGAAGTGCTAGTACATGGGCAGGACTGCACCCAGGGGATGAAACTAGAGGGTACATGGGCAGGACTCTATCCAGGGGATGAACCTAGAAGTTGAATCATATTTAAATCCTCTTTGTCACAGACCCTTCTGTAGAATCTGCTTGTGCCAGTTTTCAGTAGCTTGCAGCTTTTGCCTAAACATTCATATCTACTTGACCCTCTCTTTTAAAACTGAAGAAAGTTCCTGGAAATTCAGGCATGTTAATTTTCCTTTTTTAGGTTCCTAAAGGCTACAGGGAAACCAGTACTGTAAAATGCAGCTTCAAACACAAGGAAAACACATTTATCTTTCCTTGGTATGTGGTTTGCCAACCACTGGATGTCAGTGCTGCTCCACTGAGGAAAGGCTCTTCCCTACTTTCTTCCCTGTAGATCTGAAGGAAATGAGAGTGGAGATTCCTGGCTTTTGTCACTCAAATACCTAAGCAACACTCACATTTATTAAAATCAAAAAAGCTGTAACAGAGATTAAAACATGTATTAATTGCACATATCTAAAACAACTATTATATTTCAAACCTCTAATTCTCAATTCAAAATGAGAAAGAAGACTGTGCATAGGAGTTACTGCAGTCTGCCAGGGTTTATGGGCTTGATGAATCAGTCTGTGGACGGTCTAATAAGTGAAATAAAGCCTCTGGAAAAAAACTAAAAGCATGATCTTACTAGAGATATAAAGTAGTGCTTCACTTCTTGCAAATGGCACATTTAGCAACACCCGATTTTTCAAGTTTAAAAAATAAATTGTGCTGACAGATTTGAGGAGATTTAAGTTGGTTATGTAGCAAAAAGCCTGTCTAGACAGGCTGGTTTTATGTTTTAAAAATGTATTAAATGCAGATCAAAAAATGCTTATGGATTGTTCATAGATGTATTGTTCAATTCAGGCTTTTGTAATAGGTTCGGCTTTTTACAATTATGTAAAGTTACTTCACTCTTACGTAAAGTTACTTCATTCTTAAAGTCCTTCGCTCTTATGCTCTTCAGCATTTTGTTCCTAAATATGACTAACCTATACTGCGGGAAGTAGGAGAAATAAGCCACCAAAGGAATTGGGTTCTTTTTCAAGGGTTGCTTTGTTTCTGTCCTTGGAGGCAGTCTGAAACATCATAGCGGTCTCCCTTTTTATTTGGAGGGCAAAGAGGTTTCCTGGCTAAACTGCTGCAGGGGCAGGTCAGGGGCACAGTGCAAGCTGCACCAGATACTGCCTGCTCCTTTGAGACAAAAGGTGCAATTCCACTACCTTTTACACAGAGCTCTTGAATAGCATTCAGCTGGCTTGCTGTTTTTTTGAAAGTGTTTTTTTTGAAAGCACCCTGTCTTCCTCCATTTCAATGTAACCATGTCACTGAAATTAATACTGAGAATATATGTGTAAAGCAACACAGTTCAGTTATAAATCTGTTACTAAACATATTAAATCTTCCTTTTACACAGCCTACTTAACACACCTAGGTAGGATATCCATTTTATCTCCGCAGATGGCTAATTAAGTCGTTGACAGCTTAAATGCTTGTGCTACAAATGGAAGTACTGCGACCTGTAATCAGCTGGAGTCTTTGAGAGGGATCTGTGGAAGGAAGGCATCCAAGGCCTGAACCTTTTAAACAGCCAGTCTAGCACTTCTGTTTTGGTAACTTGTAACTATGATTAGCTGCAGCTAATTCAGGCATCAAAACTATCAGGCTGCAAGATTTTAGTCAGTAAATTGTGTTTTTAGAGATTGTGCTGTTTCAGAGGTTGATTATAGCACACCTAAGAGAAGAAATGCCTTATTGGATAATACTTTGTTATAGTCTGTTTTGATTTTGTCATTTTCTTTTCCCACAGGAACAAAATTAATAGTATGTTTCTATCACTGTCTTTTGTTTTCTGTGAGGTAAGAAATGCATATTGATGCTGTTCCCTGACAATAAGTGCATTGCATCCTTCTTCACCATAGAAACTCTTTACCTCTAGATCTGTTACGTGAGTTCTTTTCATGTTTAACTGGATGTAGTTCCAGAAAGTGGTGATTTCTGATGATTAAGGTAGTTCTTTTCAAGCACAGGAATGTTTCTGTGCACTTCAGCTTTTCATTCTATATAGAGAACTATAACTGTGGAAGTTTGTGCATTCATAAGTTTAAAAGTTTTTCTTTGTCACTAATAATTTCTTAAGACATGATAGCTGTCTTTGAAAAGTCAGACTCTCTCTAGTAAAGACTTTATTTGCAGAAAGATGAAAAAAGGAAGGATTTTTCCCATTGAAATCAAAAGTGCTGTCTCTGTGTTTGGTGATAGGAACTGTATTATTATAGTTGGAAAAGGGGCAAGTGATCAGGTAGGAAAACCTCCAGTTAAGGAAATACTTGGACTGTCTGTAATTAGGGAGACTGTGAACAGTCTCACTTAGGGATGCAGTTGGGGAAATGGACATTACAATTGCAAATTAAATCCATTGTTGATAAATGTGATTAATAGGTATTGGAAAGTGTGGACCGAAGCACTCATATTGCTTGTTTCTAAATCATCTCTAACCCCTCAGGAAAAAAGACCTGGGTCTTCTGCACTACTTTTGTTTGGTTTTTCTACCTCTCTCTTTTCTTGTACTTTTTTACTTCCCATGTTCTCATATTTTTCAAGGAAGGAGCTCGTTGAAATTGGACCAGATTTGAAACTTGTGCTTAAGAGTCTACTTTTAAAAAAAATATTTTTTTATTTTTATCTGTTTAAAAGAAAAATGTACAATTGCACAAATTTAGTCAAAGGTGTTAGCTTCTTACATCTGATGAAACATGTGACTCTGCATTTTGATTAAGGGAATGGAGGGTTGAATGGATTTGATAAGGTTGGGGTTTTTTTATTTAGTAGTTGTACTTAAAAGTTTGTCCATGGATAATGAATAGGAAAAAACACATCTTCTCTGCCTTGGGATTACATTTTTCCCAGGAGCAACTATGCTTTTCTGGTGTTTTTGCAAAAGGAAATAGTTTTATGCAGAGCAGCTGGCACGAGCATTTCATGTGCTGTACTTCTGGCAAGTTTACTTACTATGTTTAAATCTATTGTGAAAGAGCAGAAATTAATGAGTTTTGCCTTGCCACTACAATGTTTGCGGCTTTGCTCATTGTGCAGGTTCTGTCTGTGGACCGTGTAAAGCAAACAGAGTCCTTCTGGGTAAATCTGATTTGAAGAGCCTTAGGTAAAAAGAGCACAGCCTCAGTGTGTGCGTGCTGCAGTTGGTGAGCCAAAGGTGCAGTCTGTGCCAGGGAGCGACATCGGATGTTTTGAAGAGGACGCCCACCTTGGCAGCTGCAGTCTGGGGCCCTCCTTCCCCTGTTCCCTACCGGCCGCACAAGCAGCCACAGGGCTGTCTCCGCGGGGTGTGTGCAGTGCCAGCCACCCCGCGGGAGGAAGCCTGGAGCTGCTGAGGCAGGAGTCACCATTTAGCCTCTGCATCGCACCTCTTTCAGCAGGAAAAAAGGCTCTTGGCTGGAAGCAAGTTGCTCTTTGGGCCTCGTACCTCTGTGATGCACTTAAGCTGTACTACTTTTTATATCCTGATGCGTAGCCCTCACTGAAGATTTCATTTGCATGAAGATGTTGTTAAGCAGTTCTGTAAATCACGATGTGAAAACTAATAGAATCAAATCTTTTCACAGATGCAAATACTGGCATTATGATGATAACCTGCTCACCTCCAGCGTTGTTATTGTCTTCCATAATGAGGGATGGTCCACGCTCATGAGGACAGTCCACAGTGTCATTAAGAGAACACCAAGGAAATACCTGGCAGAAATTGTGCTGATTGATGATTTCAGCAACAAAGGTATATTTGGAATATTAACACACTACTTGTAGAAAAGGAAACTTTTATTTTCCTGAAGTAGTTTTCTTTTGATTTATTACCTGCCATGGTTTGAGTTGACTGTGGAAGAAAATTAGGTTGCTTCTTGACAGTTCTTTGAGTTTTCAGTGAAGGGAAAGCTCTCCCAATGAACTGCTTTTGTAAAGGTGGCAATCCTTTACCTGTATCCAGCTGTTTGAAATGCGGGATTTGTAGCTAGTTCTCTACCAGAGTTATTGAGTAGTATATAGTAGAAAGCTGAGATAGCTAATATCTCTCTTAGCTCTTGTGAAAACAAGAAGTTTGAAGTAGTAGCAAAGGGGTTTGAGTTAAGCCTGTTAGGAGTAATTCCTGTCTTTATTCCATATAGGAATCCAGATGTTTCTCTTTTTTTAGCTATAATAAAAATGTACCTAGGCTATCAAATTATTCTGATTCCTTTTCAATATCTTTTTAGCTTCTAACATCCCTTTTAAATTAAACATCACATTAAGCTGGTTATTGTTTCTTATTGAGGGGGAGGAGCTTTTAGGAATTTAAATGTAGTTTGATTTCTGCCTTTCTGTAAGTCCTGTTTATAACATAAATCCAGAGATTTTCTTATTCCATTGTAATTTGCATTCTAGTCTTGGTTTATAGTCAGGATGCATGTACTTGTACATGTGATTCTTATAAATATAAGCATATGCTGGGAATTTTTTCCATTAATGGTTATATCTTTAGCATCAATGCAACACAGGGCTGAATACAGAGAAGAACTGAAAATGGTATCCTAGAGATTTAAGTTGATCAAGTTAGAGGAAATCTGACTGGTTTTAAACATTTAACAAATTCCGGAATAGTCCATCAAAGCTGCATGTTCCGTAGGATTTTGTTGCAGCATAATTCTTGAATAGAATTTGAGAGAGAAAAATAGTAGACACATAAATAACAGCAATTTTGACTGTGTGGGAGGACTGTCTTTTCTAGACAGTGTTGATGATGGCTTTTAGGAGCACAGGCAAGTTTGGTCAGCAGCACAGGATACCCTCGTCTTTGTTTTAATAATAGCTGAAAGGTGTAGTGACACAGAAAACAGATGACTGTTCTGAAACTCTCCTTTTTACTAACTTCTGCTAGTTCCAGTGTCATGGTAGTTGTTTTCTGTGGGTATATTTAGTACAAATTTTTAAAATGAACTCATCACATAGTTGAGGTTGCCTTTTTGAGTATGTCACTAATAAAAATAGTTCTTGTATGTTAATTTTCGCATCATACCTGTAAATAGGTAGGTATCATTTTCTGTTTCTTTTAACAGGAGAGGAAAATTTACCTGTATTGTAAACCTGACTACATTTGGCTTAGTCTGATAAAGATACTGAATGCTAAATTATAGTCTTCTATATCCTTTAACAGCTGTTGAGAATTTGGCTTAGATATGCACACATGCTATAAACCAAAAATATCTTCTCTCCTAAGGGATATAATTTTAATAATTCATTCAGCAGACATATGCTGTGTTTTTCCTTTCCAGCTCAGATCACAGCTTTCCTTCAGAGCTGTTCAAGGACTGATTTAGCTGTATAAAGTAACTATGACACTGATTGTCTCTAGAAAACTTACCAGATTTTTTACTAATGATAGGGCTCAATACTTGGGTTTCACATGAGCTGTAGCTGACTCTGTGCCATGTATATGTAGTTCATGGAATGAGTTTGTCTGGCATAACAACTTGTACTAGTTTTCCAATATATGACATTTGTTAAACAAAAGCAGTATTTTTCAAGAATTTTTTTTTTTAATACAGAACTTTTTTTGTTTCTGCTAATAAATGAATGGTTAGCAGATACAGCTAGCCTGGACCTAACATCCAGCATACCCTTGCCTCTATATTTCTCACACTTCAGTTTCACAGATAACTGTGAATCAGAAAATTCAATAAAGAAAGCTCAAGGTACAGTTTTCTCAGATATGAGGGCCTGGTAAGACAAGCATGGACTGGAATTGCTCTAAACACCTTGCTGCAACTGCACTATTTCGCTATAATAATTCTTCAAATTGCTTTAGGCTATTGCTTGGTAAATATAATTAACTTAATTTCAGTAATTCAAATTGTGTTCTAGATGAAAAATGGCCAAGAGAGCAGAATCTTGCTCCACTCCTTTCTTGCTAGAGAGAAAAATGAGCGAATACAGGCTGCAAAGCATGCCAAGCTGCCTGAAGAGATCTCCAGTTGTTAGGAGAGCGGCAAAATACAAACACTCTTAATCACAGCAGAGCTGCTGGTAGCTTTTTGCTTTTTTAGCCAAAACAAAAGCCATGCTGATAGTACAGATACAGGACTTCCTTTTTCCCCACCTACTTTCAGGCTGCACACTTCATATCTACCTTTCCACCCAGCCAAGACCACCTTACTCTCTGGGAGCCCAGTGCTGAGTGACGTGCATGCTGGCCTGGGTAGATGTTTGCTCACACTCAATGTGACTGTCCTTATTTTTTAGCTGCCACCTTCTCAAGGGATGTGAAATTAAAATGGAGCACAGCAGTTGCAAACACTTCTAAAGGCTGGCTCCTAAAAAACCCTGCCTGTCCTTATGAGAAATCCTCTTTCATTAGAAGGGAGTTACAGCTGCATAGAAGCTTATATATATGTTATGTCTTACAGGGAGGAACAGTTGCAACGCTTGGAAAGTGTTCTTTTCATTATAATTCTTAGCATAAAATCAGTTGGGAGCAGTCTTTTTGCTGAATGACACTCTCTTTCCTTAACCTCTTCTGCAAACAGCAGGGTTTGACTGTGGAGAACTGTGCAGAGATATGTGCTGAACTCTGCTTGGCGTTTTTTCCTTTGTCAGAGCACAAAGGGAACAGTAACAAGAAGATGATGCCAAGCTAATTGAATGATTCCATCTCCATTTTCAATGGAGACCTCTGTATTAATTCATGTTAGAGTCCAAGAAGTGTTGCAGCAGTTTCTACCATAGTGTCAGTGAGGCCACGCTGTTGCACATGGGTTGGGGATTTTTTCCCAGTTTTTCTTGTGTTCCTTGATAGAAACAGTTTGTATTTCTGTGAGTGCCAACTGTTTGAAGAAAACAGCATTTCTGGAAGGGCAATGAGAATTCATAAAACTGCATTTTCTAAAGCTTCCTACAATTGCAGTTGTGTGTCTTCAACCCTTGTTACATATTTGGGTACCAGCTTGCTTGCTTTCTGAAGCACAGAGGCAAATATCTCAGCTGGAACCACTTTTGGAGACCATGCACCTGTAAAGGGTGACTGGCAGGTAAATACCAGTGTTCCTAGTAGCATTTAAAGACTTTGTCTACCTTTTATGTTTACTTACATTTTCATTATTGTTATCTATATTTCCAACTAATGCAACATCCCATGAGATAACCAGAGGGGAAGTAATGAGCACAGACAGATAACAGTATTTTTATTAACTTGTGTAATGGTGCTTGCCATGGGGAAGCTGAAGCATTAGTCAGTGCTCGTGTTAGAGCTGAGAGCCCCATCTTAGTAGGATTACCGTACAGGGCACTTGGAGGCAGAAGGCAGCTGCTTTAGGAAGGACTTCTGACACCATTTTTCTAGTTCTCAAACTTCTGTCCATGAGTTGTGGGGAAAAAAATCTGCTTTCCTCCTCCCACCTTGTAATCTGCAATGCCTAAGATCCTTTGGAGAAAATATGTGTTTTTAAAAGACACTGATTCATGCTTTAATCATGCACTCAGACATGAGAGAGGAACTCAAACAGGGGAAGGCCAGATTGGTGATTATAATATTTTGAAAGATAAAATATACATTTTTGTACGAAAACCAGATTGCTGTAAGGCTGTTGACAGATGTCATAAATACACGTTCTAGGTGAACAAAATTTAGTGCTGGCCAAACAGTATTTTTCTCTGTAAAAGTATCAGGATTTTATACACTACTGTCATGCAGGTTTTGTAGTATGGGAAGGAGGAAAAATTCAGCTTTCCTGTGGGAAATAGCACTTGCTGCTAACCCTGGCATGGATTCAGATAATGGACTGCAAAGTCCTGAGACTTGTACTGTAGAAAAGCTTTACACAATCAATATGACAGGTTTTTACAGCTCCCTATGAGCCTTACATAGTTGAACATTTGATAACTAAAACATTTGTCTTCATAGGCAGGAGAGCTGGAAATAACTTCAGGTTTTAAATCTTTAAAACATTCTTGACAGTCCTTCTGTAACACATACTTGGAGGTTGCAGCATAAATAGTGGTGTGGTATAAAGAATCTTTTAGTACCACTTCAGTATGACCTCAAAACTCTGTTGATTTTATCCTGTAAAAATTTATATTACAGCTGTCATATCATATATTCTCTATTTATTACATGGCATATTATTCTATACAGCATACACGATAAAATTGTTCTTTCTCTAGTTTGACATTTGTGTATCCTTGAAATTCTCCTAACGCACAAGGATTTGTAAAAGAAATTGTAAATGCATGTGGGAAAGGAGGAGAGAATACATAAAACTTAGTTGAGAAAACTTATTCTTTTATAAAGGTGGAGAGGAAGGATAATAAGAGTATCAAAAAGTAGTGATTTCAGAAGATTGTAGAACTGGTAGAACTTTGGTAGAACTGCTGAATTTTCAGTTTTGGAAACTTCACTTTCAAGAAACACCATTTCCATTTCAACTACATGTAGCTTTTGGTTAAACTAGTTGTTTCTAACACTGCTGACAGGAATATAGATCATACTGAAACATAAGTTGCAGGCGTCTCCAGACTTCATTGTGTTCATTCAGGTTGCAGAAAATGTTTCTGCTAAAGTAACCTGATGACATGTAGCTGCTGAAAGGAACATCCTTCAGCTTCCACCTCCACTTGTCCCCTCTCCTGTTAGATCAGCACAGGCACAGCACCTATCAGCCCCTCGGAGCTGGTGCAATGCAAACCTGTGCATGGATGCCTCAGCTGTAGGTTAGGGGGCTTATTTTGGTTCCTGGCTGAGAGAAACTGAAGCTGTAGACAATTATTTTGAGCCTTTAAGTACAAAAATAGATTTCAAACAAACACGGGAGGCTAAATCAATGTAGCCTCAAGCAGCAGACTCCTGATTATCAGCCCTTCTGCCTTCATGAGTTTTCTCAACAGAATCATCTGGGCAAAAATTTTATGCAACACTAGGATCCTTTTTTCAAATTGTTTGGTAGGAATGTGGTTTCCAGGGTAGTTTGGCAAAGATCAGTGTGCAAATACAAATCTGAAACCATTTCAGTATAGCTCTTCCTGATGCTTATGTGGTTACTCGTGCCTTTACTGATAAAAGTCCCTTTGGCTAAAGGTTTGTTGCCTCACTAGTATGATGCACTTCTGGTCCTCCAATTATTATTATTATTATTAATTTCATTAGAAGGTTACCATAAGACCTTCCCAAGAGGGAACACATCTAGGTGAGGGAGGGCAATAATTTGAGTATGGTGGGATTCTGCCTCAGGTTTCCAGACTTAATAGACTGACAGAACATTTTGTGAGGCAGAAAGTGAGTGAAGAGAAATGTTTAACTGAAAAGTGGTGCCTTCAGCTGTACATGTGACATTATCTGATGAGGAAAGACTGTGTGCTGAAGTGTAGAAACTTCTCTGCCTGCTTAGAATACAGATGAAAACCTGAAAATCGCTCTGTGATATGTTGAACTGACTGAGAATTGTCCACCCAGCTCCCTGTGGTGTGGGCAACCACTTCAGCTGCCTGTTCTTCAGATGTGCCAGACACAAATCTGTGCCATGAGCTCAGCGGTCTTGATCTCCTCAGTTTTAGTGCTTGAATTAAAGGTTCTTGTGAATGTCTGTAGATATTTCTGGGTTGTTTTAAGCGTACAAAACTGTTTATGATTAAACCTCACCAAAATAATTTTTTCTTTGTTATTTGGTAGCACACTTACAAGAGAGGCTGGATGACTACATTAAGCAGTGGAATGGCCTTGTAAAGGTATTTCGAAATGAGAGGAGAGAAGGTTTGATCCAAGCTAGAAGCATTGGAGCACAGAAGGCTAAACTGGGGCAGGTAGGAGCCAGTTCACACATAAGTCTGTCTTTCTTTTTCTTTTTGGGGGGAAAGCTTGTGGTGGTTCCAATAGACATGTGGAAATTAGTATTATAGATACTGTTTTAAGTAGAGATTAATTTTACTCATTTTATCTTCATTTTCTTCTTTATAGTATGACTGTATCTCAATGTAAATAAGCTTGATTAAATCATTATGATGTTGTATACAGAAATGTTAATTACTTTTTTGTTTCTTGCGAAGGTTTTGGTTTACCTCGATGCCCATTGCGAGGTGGGAATTAATTGGTATGCACCACTTATAGCTCCTATATCTAAGGACAGGTAATGTTCTCTTGTTATTTCCAGGGTCTGGCCTTTTAGGAAGAAAAAGTCACAGTAACAACCTTCACTTTTCAAACTATAGTCAATATGTTTGATATCTATATCAAACTATATCAGTATTTTCTGTATGATGATTATATCATCTCCCAGCATAAAAGATATGTATGGAGGAAGGAAAATAGTCAGGCAAATTAATCTCAGATATTTTATTTTAATAGTCATACTGAATATTTTGCTCAGTGTAGATTACATGTAAGAGAACTCTTGTCTTTTACAATGATCTGAGGCATTATTAAAGGAATGTTCCATTCTAGCTGAATAAGGAGCATGATTAAACAAAATAACTAAAAGAACCTGTAGCTTTTGGTAGAGGAAAAGTAGCAATAAGTTTGATTTAATGGGGATTTAAAGGCCCTATGATCTCAAGAGTTTTAAAACTTTCTCATCTTTGGTCTTGATATATAGTCTTATTTGTTTCCTCTGAAGTGCTTTGGAATGTTTTCTGTAGCAAAGCGAGGCCGGGGCTTGAGCCAGTCTCTGCCTCAGGCCCAGGCACTTGCTAGGAGTTTGTGATGGAAGTGCCTGCACTGCGAGGGGGGATCTGCGACAGAGGACAGAGATCCCTGGGGGTTCCATTCCTTCCAGCTGCTGAAATGCTGTTGTTGCGGAGTGCTGCTGCACTCTTAGCTTGTGTGGTCAGTGGTATGTGTGTTTAGGAAACCATGTGCTTGTTTAAACTCTTTAATCCCATAAAATAGCTGCTTAATCCTAAAAACTATTTGTTAACCTGCCATGCTACCAGAATCCTCTTGAAGAATTTGGGTTTTTGTGTTTTAAAGGCTGTAACTCAACTCCGAGACTCTATTAGGGCCAGGATACTAGAGAGAAGATGGAAATGCTCGAGTGCTCCCATGGAGTGTGTGTTACTGTTTTACACAAGAAAGGCCGGTGAGGACAGGCAGCTTTGGAGGCATCCTCCAGCACTGCCCGCAGAGGTGGAGGTTGCAGGAGGACCAGCGATGCTGAGGCACACGGTGCCGGCAGGCAGGGCTTGGCAGCTCCTCCCAAGCCCCGGGGTCTGGGGTGCAGCCTGCTGCTGCTTCTGCCTCAAAGGACAGCAGGGTGTTAACATTTCTTTTCCCCCCACTTTTCTATCTCTTGGGGTTTCACTTAAAAATATGGAAATGCTCCAGGCTGGGTCACTGGGAAACCCATTTGAAAAAAAGATAATGTCTTTTCCCTGGTGAATATGGTATGTGGTAGGTCACAACGAGGAGTGTATTGCAAATCAAACAGGAAGAATTCTACTGAAGACTGCTGCTAGGAGAGCTCTAGTAATGTTTTTATATCCTTAGAGGTTGGATTTTCAGGGCATTTGAATAGGACAGAATAATGAAAATCTGTGTTAACACTAGTGAAAGCTAAGAGTTTATCATACTCGTTGACAGCTAAGATCTGATATGAATAGAAATTACAGGAAATAATAATACTGTGAGAACCCTAGCCCTCTGAGAGCTCCTCTGTTACCTCCAGCAGTGTTTTATTAGAAGAGCAATGTCAAGAAGTACACAAAAAGGGAAAAGTACTGGTAAAAAAATTGATATATTAGCATCTCAGACCTAACTTTTCTGTTTTCAAAGCATCTTAAAACAACATAAGAAAATGCTATCTCTTCTTTCTTCTAATGAGGCTTCATTTTTTAATATATGTTTACAAGTGACTTTTTATAAACGCTGCTCTATAAGCTTAATTAATGGTGTAAATTTCAGGTTAGAGAGATTACTCTTCTGAAATTGTATTTTGCTCTTTCTTTCCCTTCTATAAATGTTTCAGAACTACATGTACTGTACCTCTAATAGATTACATAGATGGGAATGATTATTCCATTGAGCCACAACAAGGTGGGGATGAAGATGGTTTTGCCAGAGGGGCCTGGGACTGGAGTTTGCTATGGAAACGAATTCCGTTAAGCCACAAGGAAAAGTCCAAACGAAAACATAAAACTGAGCCTTATCGGTAAAGAGAGCTGTTTACATCCTGTGAATCATAATGAATAATTGTCTAAACCCTTTCGTTTTTGCCTCCACCCCTCTTTTCCCATGAACTACGGCCGGTGCACGTGTGCCACGCGGGTCCCTGCACATAACCACATCCTCCCTGCGCCGCGCCGCCCCGCAGAACCACGTGCACTGTGCCGCTTATAGATGTCATAGATGGCAACACTTTTAAGATTGTGCCCCAAGGGGGTGGTGACGAAGATGGGTTTGCTAGAGGAGCGTGGGATTGGAGTATGCTATGGAAGAGGGTTCCCTTGACCAGGAGAGAGAAGGAAAGCAGAAAGACAAAAACTGAACCGTATCGGTAATCACTAAATCACTTACCCGTTTCTTTTTTTTCTGAAGTCAATACTGATCCACTAAAACTTGCATGTACTTCTAGCCTGAAAACCTTCACATTTCTAACCACACTAGCTGCTTTGTTCAGTCAGACTTGTTTGCCACAGCTGACTATCTGCTCAAAATATCTTTGCTACCTTGTGTTGCCTCTCCATTCCTGCTCTTGTGTGGTTAATAGGGTTCACATTAGAATGACGGGGTTTTGTTTGGCAAAATAAAATATTGTATAACTTTGTTGCCAGGGAAAACTTTATTTAGCTGCTATGATTTTTTTTAAAGCAGCGTTGGAAACAATAGTGCTTGTTCTACCCTTTGATTTGAAATAACAAGCATGCTGGAAGTATTTATAATACACAGTAATGCACAAAATCTGTAACCTGCTGTCATGGCCTGATGCATGCATACAGCTGGAGGATTATGCATGTGTACCAAAAAAACCCCTTTTGTCATATTTCTCCCACTTGCTTCACTATAGATCATATCTGACAAAGAAGCATACTGTTTAAGAATCTTGGCTAGGTATTTTCTAAGACTTTTAATATTATACACATAACATTAAAAAAAAAAAGTAACAAAGATAAAAACAGCACCTTTTATTGTGGGAAAACTCCAATAATTTTAACAGAATTCTTGCCTTTTTATTGTGCTTTGTAGTGAGATATGTTTTCTTCCCAGCAAACAAAAAATGCCTAGAAACCCTAGCTTAGAAACTAGGGTTTCTGGATGTCTTTTCAAGACTGGGAGACTGTGGTTCTGCTGGTTTTTATTACTTTCCCCTTCACACTTAACTAATCCTGTTACTACATTTGAAAGCAATCTTCGCATCTTCAGAATCTAATGTCTTCTATTGCTTGTATATATGATTTAAACATTGTAAGAACTGATGTTGGCAATTCCCTATCCCCACCCATGATTGTTCTTTGCTAAAATGGCAACACATGCAAGCAAGTTATGAAGCTTTGATCTGTTTTGTATACTGTATAAATAATACAGTTTTCTGATGAGGCTGTCCACATGGGTACTTTAATATTCACTTAGAGGGGGATAAACTATTTCAAATATTGCTGTTGTGTTCTGTGTTTACCATCCAAACAGGTCTTAAAATCGTTTAAACTGTTCCCAGAAACACAGAACATATGTTCTCGGAATGGTTTGAAAGATGACTTTATTTTTAATGATACCTTCAGAGCTACAATGCTTCCTTTAAAAAGAGGCATGCCCTGCATCTGTTTTTGTCCAGACTGTGCGCATTTTCTTGCAGCAATATCAAGGCAAGTATGACCAAGTAGAAGTCCTGCTGAAACTATAGCCAGGATTGCATAGTTTAAAAAGAAAATAAACAGAAAGATCCTCAACAACCTAAAGCACAGAGACAAACCTTTTGTAATGTGAGAATTGCCCTAGGACTGAATCCTTTCAGTAACACTGTGCTTACCTCTTCATATCCTATAAAGTAAACTACTGAGCTGATGTGGATTTTACTGTGTTCTTTAACACACTTGGCAGCACGTTAGAGGCCAAGACTGGAACTTCAGTATCTGAGGCTTCTACACTTGCCAAGTCTTTATGGTCCTGAGGAAAACCAAAACTGCAGGAAAGCCTGCACGGGGCTGTGCTATGCAATGTGCTTCCCCCTGCTGTGTGCGCGGGCTCTTTCCCTGTGAACCCCTGGGATGCCAGAGCAGAGTTGGAGGAAAATGCAGCAGGCAGCAAGTAGAAAGGGGCATTTTGAAGTAACTTGACATCTGATCACCTGACTTGGACAGCAACTAAACTGATAATTACTATGCTTGGTGTAAGTGGCTCTGTTTCTGTTGCCCTGCCTCTGCTATGCAGAGAGAGGTATATATTAAACCTGAGGTTACTTTTTTCTTAAGCTGTTCTCCAGGCATTTAGCTAATAGACTGAATAGTGTTAGAAATTATCTATCTCAATAATTTGGTCATGCACTTGTGTTTTAATTGGCTCACCAGGGTGATCTGGTTTCTTGGATCCTTCTTTGAGTGCTGAAGATCATCTGAAGTCAGAAAATTCACTTTTTCCTTACAATTTTTTTAAAATTGTCAACTTAGTAAGGACTCCAGATTGTATCCATTAGGGTTTTAATATATTTATTAATCCTTAGGTGAAAAATGCTTTCTATGTGCACTGGAAATGGCTTAACATATCTCACTCTCTGTTTCAGTGTGAGCAAGCTACTAAAGAATTTTGGTTAGAACCATTCTGCAAAAATGCTCTGTTGTGGTTTAACCCCAGCCAGCAGCCAAGCCCCACACAACTGCTTGCTTGTGCCCCCACCAGTGGGATAGAGGAGAAAATCAGAAGGGTAAAAGCTGGAAAACTCATGGGTTGAAATAAAGACAGTGTAATCAAAAAAGCAAAATACACACACCAATGCAAAATAAAACAAGGAATTAATTCACTGCTTCCCCTGGGCAGGCAGGTGTTCAGCCATCTCCAGGAGAGCAGGGCCCCATCACACATTAACAGTTACTTGGGAAGACAAACACCATCACTCCAAACATTCCCCCTTCTTCCTCCTTCCCCCCAGTTTTTTATGTTAGGCATGATGCCATATGGTCTGGAATACCCCTGTGGTCAGTTGGGGTCACCTGTCCTGGCTCTGTCTCCTCCTAAACTCCCACGTACCCCCAACTTCCTCCCCAGCACGGCCGTATGAAAAGCAGAAAAGGCCTTGGCTCTGTGCAAGTCCTGCTCAGCAATAACAAAAACATCTCTGTATTATCAGCCCTGTGTTCAGCACAAATCCAAAATACAGCCCCACACCAGTCACTGTGAAGAAAAGTAACTCTACACCAGCCAAAACCAGCACATACTCTAATCCAAACCACAGCATCTTTTTGACACATTAAAACTTGCTAATTGAATCATGGCATATGAGAAAGGATTTACAAAGCCATTAAAAGAAAAAAGGGAGGGAAAAAAAGCCTAAACCAAAATGGAAACCTTGTACTACTTTATCCAAGCTCTCTTAAAAATTTTACTGAGTGTAATGTAAAGTGTCTCTTATGGCAATAGTAAAAAAAGAGCTAGAAGAAGATTAGAAGGCTGGAAAAACTCTGATGCTTGTTAAATAGACAATATGTTTCAATGTGGCAGCTCCTCAGAACATAAACCTAAGCCTGTTGGCAGTTTTGTGTTATCTCAGAAACTTGCATAACTTTTATGAGAGAAACATCTCATCACACTGATTCTCATCTTTTTTAACATTATTTTAATAGAAGGATGTTAACTGGCTGAATGGATAATTTGGACCAAGATTTTGTATCATCAAATTCATTAATTAAATAAATTAATTATAGAAGAAACCCCACAACATAATAAAAACTGTGACTTAACATTATATAGATATCACTTCAGAAAATTGCTGCAAGCTGATCACAAAGCTTTATGATTTTTCAGTGTGTTGCCATTTACCTGATCTTTACTATATGTTAACTGAATTGCTTCCTTAACTAATGCTTTCTCTGAGTGCTTTTGTATCCTTTTGGCAGAAGGAGTTACACTGTCTTCCTCTTTCAGGTCCCCTGCCATGGCTGGTGGATTGTTTGCCATTGAACGTGATTTCTTCTTTGAACTGGGTCTCTATGATCCAGGGCTTCAGATTTGGGGTGGTGAAAATTTTGAAATTTCTTACAAGGTAACACCAATATTTGAAAACTAATTCAATTTAATAGATTTTTTTTTTTAGTAAATACTTTTGTTTGAAGTTCAGACAGACCTAGCTCTACCTCATGAAGCCCAGAAGAATATTTGTGAGGAGATATTTTGACAGAGATGTGTCTCCTCAGTGTTTCCTTGTGGACTTTGGGACAGAAGTGTTCAGAGAGGCGGCCTACTGCTGAGACGCAGATGCATAATCTAGATTTTGTAAATAGTTTGGGATTGCATCCCTGGCTCCCCAAATGTCTAATATGAAACCAGACTTGCAAATTTGGTGGGAGGAAACTGAATATTCTCATAGTGAGTATAGAAAAATATTGTTTCTAATGAAAGCAATGACAGAGAACAAGTAGTACTCAGTTTATGCATGTGCGCCTGGCAAGTATATAATGGTGCAACAAAACGTAATCTGCCTCCTCCCTACCATTTTTATGAGTGAAAAATTCTCTCATATACTTTTCAGACTATCAAGAACTTCTTTACAAGAGAGTCTTCATAATTGAAATACTAACAGCATAATTCATAATCACTGAGGAGGATTTTATTTTCATTCCTAGGCATATGCATGCACTTCAGTTTTGTAGGAAACGTTAAGATGATGATCATTAGCTTCTTGTAGCTTCCGTATTCACAATGACACAAGTGTCAGACAGCAGGAATCTGTCCCAATTAACAGGCAAAAGTGAAGATGTCTAATATCCTCAGCAGAGATCTGTGAAATCGTAGCTGAATTTTACAAAAAGTACATTCAGACCTCTCCTAGCTACTCTTGCTCTTCATGACTTAGAAGAAAGCTTTGAGTGCACTTGCTCAGCTGTAAATCCATATGCAAAGGGTAGTTATTGAGGATGTTACACACACAGGGTCGTTATCCATATAATTCTCCATCTTGCTTAAAGCAAAATCATGATTGAAATGACATACAGTAGTTTTGTGATTGAAGTGCTCATTATGTAGAGACCTCCAGTTGGTTTCTGCTTCAGAAGAACAACTAAACATTTATCAGCCTTGCATGCTGACTCCTAGAGAGCAAATAAAATTAATGGCCTTGCATGCCTGAGGAGGTTTTCTCAATGAAACTTAAGAAAATTAATATCGTGATGCAGTGAAGAAAATAAGTTATTCTGCCTATTTTTCCTAATACTGGTAAATCACAATTTTAATCTGGAATTTGGACTAATTTGAAACATCCCCCAAAGTTAGCTTGAGTTTGGATTTGATGCTACAATTAAACTTCTGCAAAATATGAGCAACTAAATTCAGATTTAGGCATGTTTAATTTTTCCCATTAAGGGATTATCCAAAGATATGTGGGAGGGAGGGAATTTCAGAATGGTAATATATTTTACCCATTTTTTTATTTTCAGCTACTATAGTTAAAGAAAAATCTGCTTCGGCTTGGAGCAATGGGTTACCTAACACATCCTTATGTCCTACTAATCTTTATTAAGAAAAACTTAAATGTGAATGGGCAGCTAACCAAACCCATCTTAGTGATGGTATGTGAGTTACTTTAATAAAATCAAACTAATATTAATTTTGGCATAGTAAAAATTAGCCAGTTCCAGATTTTGTGCACTCATTCATTACTGTTGTTTTTAAAAAGTAATGGAATGAGATGGCCAACTTTTTTAAAAGCTTTTTAAAAAACTATTTTAATTGAGTAACTTCCTGGCTGAGTTGAAGATGTACTCACAAACCTTTCATTTCAGAGACCTATTTTCTTTATGCTTACATATGAAGCAAAAAATATGATAGTTGGTATAGTAAGAAACGTAGCTGACATTTCTTCCATAATTTATTAACTATTTGTCTGTCTTATATTCCTGTGCATATATATTAATAATACCTTTGTTTTAACTTGTAGATCTGGCAGTGTGGGGGAAAACTGCTGTTTGTTCCCTGTTCTCGTGTTGGACACATCTATCGGCTCCAGGGCTGGCAAGGAAATCCACCCCCTGTCTACGTTGGATCCTCTCCGACATTAAAGGTACAGTTTTGAAGCAACCTTGGTTTCAGATTAGACCAGTTTTAGATAAATTTGTTTAAATTGTCAGTAACAATTTAGAGAACACTTCATCCAAAGCTGTTTAGTGTCTAAAGCTAGGATGGTCATCCCACAGGAGAGAAATCTTTGTGCTAATCCCACTGTTATTAAGAGTAGAGAGTCCTGGAACCCATCTTCCTGCTCTAAAGCCTTCCCCTACTACCTTTGAGGTACAAATCCATTTCCTATTACTTAATCTCAACACCTCAAGCCTTTGCTGCACTGTGCCCAACTAAGTACAAACAACTCTAGTAACTATAGCACACTACTGGAGATGAAAATCATGGGCTTTAAATCCCCCTTTATCTTGATGAAGATGAGTATGATCCTAGGCCGAGTTAGTGAATTCTGTAATCTAGCGTCTCTCAGACTTTTGTATCTGCATTTGTTAGTTAAGAAGCAGTAAATGACACCTGGGAAAATGGCATGCTCTGCACTATACCATAAAGGTCAGTAACTCCTCAGGTACACTGCAGGTTCTAGAAGTTGCTCAAGTTACTCAAATCATGAGATTAAAATTAGACATCGATTTAAGAAAAGAGTGAGCCTGCTGTCTGTATCTGAAGAGATAATTTGAATCGAGAAAAACTGCATATCAGTTTGTATCTACCAGCAGTAAGAGAGACAACCCTCCTGTTAAGTTTTTCGATTGCCTAGTTTAAGCCTTCCCTTGTGCAGTGTTTTGGCATCTCTAAATCCTGTTCCCAAAGACCAGCTCTTTGTAAATTCCAATCCCAGAGCAGTCTTCCTAGACATCACCTTTGACAATGAGTACCTGTAAGGTTATAGACTGTGGCTTGAGCCAAGCAAGCAGTTAGTTCCAAAGGGAATGTCCCAGCCTAGCTTAAAGGTAAAAAACTAAACCAGCAAAAAAAAAAAGGTGAATTGATTAACATTTTGATGAAACAAGGACTAGGACCAGTACAAGTGAGCCCAGGGGGACATACCTGGGAGTACAGACAGAGTAAGGGGCAACAGGATAGGAAATGACAGGTCCATTGCTCAGTTCAGGCAAGATGTTTGTTTGTCTTGTCTGAAATGATAAAAACCATTTCAGTCTTCTGAAAAGCTGATGAAAAATATTTACTGCATATCTAAACGTTACATGACTCTGCTGGTCTGCTTACTGGATGTAACAAAACACTGCTGAGTGTTTTTAAATATTAAGTTGCTTCTTTGTACAAAGCAAAATGTAGAAATAGCTTTTTCCCTCTTCAGGCACCCTCCTCTCCCCATAGTAAATGTCCTTTTTTATATCACCTTGTTCCATTTATGCTGGATGTGGATTAAAGTAAAAGTCACAATAAATTGTACCTTTAGTCAGATCGGTTAGGACTGTTAAGGTCATTGAGGCTAGAGGAATTGCACAAAGTGAGGTGTTCATCTAGAATGTGTACAGGTGATATAGAGATAAGAGCCATCAAAGAGAATGAGAAGAAAGATGTGAGAGAGAGGCTTGTTACCAAGTGGGCTATCCAATTTTCCGCCTTCTCCAAATAGCTGACCCATTTAAGATAGAATTTTTTCCTTGTTAGTGGACCAACACATATCATTCTGTGTATTAAAACTGTAGAAGGTGAATAGAAATCATGAATTGCAGTTCTGGTAAGAGCAAATGGATGCAACATTTTATTGCATCTATAACTGAAAAGTCTTTATTTTCAACTAAACATTCTCTAACCTTAGGGAAAGACTTTGCACTCTCATTAAGCAACCCATTTTAATTTGCTGGCTTCAGTACTAAACTGTCATTTGAAAATAATATTCCCATGTATTGTATAATCTACAGATGGTGACAAATTATTAGTGCTATGTAATAATTTCATGCTGTCCCTTTTTAAGAGGATGAATCCTTAAATTTCTGTTACTAACATGGAGTTGCATCTAACCTGTTTATGTGTGCTTTGAGATGACAGCAGTGTCTTTATTCTTCACAGAACTATGTCAGAGTTGTAGAAGTGTGGTGGGATGAATACAAAGATTACTTCTATGCCAGTCGGCCAGAGACAAAGGCACTGCCCTACGGAGATATATCCGAGCTGAAAAAATTCCGTGAAGATCACAACTGCAAAAGCTTTAAGTGGTTTATGGAAGAAATAGCATATGATATAACTTCATATTATCCCTTACCACCTAAAAACGTGGACTGGGGAGAGGTAGGTACAGCACATAACCTCTATGTATTTTAGGGACTTTTTAAAAAAAATTGGGGATTCAAAAGGCAGCAATTGTTACTTGACGCGTGAACAGGCTCTTTGATTACAGCTATACTAAGCTATATGATACTAACCAGAGAGCTGTAGAGATATAACCCCAGGAAAAAAAATTGTATCTACTTTAGCAGGTGTGATTTTTTTAATTAATTCCCCAGCTCCTTGAAAGAAGATTTATGTCTAGCCCTGTCTAAAGCACTTTTTTCCATAATTGCAATTTAGGTTTTCTCAAAACAAAAAATGTGAATCCTGCATGTAGGAGTATTGGTGAAGATCAATAGGTGAAAATATTTTTTCTGTGAAGGTCTAGAGAAGAGATCGTGAAGTCCAGGTGGACTACATTCTGCCTGTGTTTGCTAGACTGGGATGTACTCATACAGTTACAGCCTCAGTGAATCCCTTATCTGCATGGAATAATTTGTTATAATTCTGTAACCACCGTTCCAGCATTAGTGTATATAAGCAAGACTTTGCTTAATTAAGGATGTTTTTACATATGTGGCATTTTCAGGTGGTTGACAGAGAGAGTTGCATATTGCAGGTGAGTGCAGGAGGCCTCACTGAACTCTGCCCATCTCGTTCTCACATTTAGCCCACACCTTGGAGAGCACTTACTGTGGGTCTCCTGCCTGTTTTCCGGTTTTTTTTCCCCTCTGCAGTTGGTTCTGTCCCCCTCTGCCCTGTCTATCCTATTAATTTCACTTTTGCAAATTGTTGAGGCAAAACTTCTCATTAGCTGAGGAGACCTCCTGTGTCCCACTTAGCAACCTTCTTCCCCAAGATATGATGGATACAGTATAAGTTTTTGTAGCTTCAAAAGTGCATTAGAAATTACAGATCTATGCTGTCTCCTATGCCCAAGAAAGTGTCATCTCTAATTTCTTAGAAGAACTAGTGATAGAGTGTGTACATGTTGAAAGGGGGTACAAACGATCTTTTATTTGAGGGACCAGGTGAACAATGCCACCTTGATTTCTTACCTAAAAGCTAGCACAAAGCAGCAGCTACTATGTTAGCCTTAGAACTCCTTCTGAATCCACATAAAGGGTTAGGAAGGCACACTATCTATTACTATTCACTGAGGTGAAAGTATCTGAAGAGAATAAAATAATACTGGTGACCTTGTGGGAAATAATCCCTGATAAAAGCGAGTGGGTCTGGTGAAACAACAGGAAAGTTCTAAGTTCAGAGACTTCTCTGAAGTTTTCTTTAACTCTTCTTCACATGCTGCTAGTTATCCTACGTCTGAGAAATCCCATCCCCCCTGCCCCCACTTGTAACACCACACTGATTGCATTTCCAAACTATAGGGTATGAAAGTATGGGGTTCATCTTCCCTAACACTCTCTGGAAGAGTCTAAGCTTATTCCTCCAGACTTTTTATACCATTTTATACTCCCCATGAAGGGAAAAGAGGCTCTGGCTAAGAAAATAGGTCTGGAAAGAATGTTATTTGTGTCATAAAGTCTTTGTAAAGCTGCTCGTTGGCCCTTCTGAGAAGGGAGTGAGATAATCAGCAGTTGAGACATGTTTTATGACAGGACTTCTGTTCTTTATCCCTGTGCCTGTGCCTGCCCCTCATCAATTTTATTTCTTTTTTTTCTGTGTAATTGCTGCTGCAGAAGGTCCATCTGAGCAGCCGGGCCAGAGGGCTGTGCCTGTCTGTGGGTAATAGCTGCTGTGTGTAACTTCCCTGCATCCCATTTCTCTTCATCCACAAGATGAGAGCAACTTAGCTGAGCTCCTGCTTTATTTATGAAGACCTGGGAGATGGAACATGCTCTGATAGGGGATTAAATAACTTAAAATACCTGAAAGTCCTATATTTTCGTGTTATTAATATGGAATTGAGCTTTGCAACTCTGGCTTTATCAGCATATTCTGACTCATGTAAGAGTCTGCAAATTAGCGTGGGCAGGTGGAAGCTCTGTCTCCCAAAACAGTTCACATCAGTATTTAAATTTTGTACACATGATTGTCCCATCTCTCTCTGTCAGGTACCTGTTTCTGGTTTGAAAGATAAGCACGAATTTTCTGAACTCCTTAGCACTTATTTTTCCCTTGAGACTAACTTAGAGTGCAAAACCTCTTTTCCAGATTAGAGGCTTTGAAACCTCTTACTGCATCGACAGCATGGGGCACACCAACGGTGGCTTTGTAGAGCTTGGGCCATGCCACAGGATGGGAGGAAATCAGGTAAGGAGCTTGGAGGCAAGTCTGAGGGAGAATTGCTTGCTGTGGATTGATAACAGGCGACTTTTCTGTTAAGCCTGTTCATAAAGTCACTTAGGTGCCAGCTACAAAGGTGGGAATTAGGGTTTTCCATAAGCATACTGACATTACTAAAATACAGCAGTCTGAAAATACCATTTCAAACATAAATGGTACAAAATTGAAGGCAAATTCATAATCTGTTCTTCATAGAAACAAGTACATGAAGCAGCTGTATCACTGCATTAGAACAACTTCAGCTCTTACCATTGCTGCTGATTCACCACTTATTTTTACTTAATAATTTGTCCTCAGGAAAAAAACCCCTTTACTCACTTTGGCTCAATTATTTCACAAAGTTGTTTTGCTCTAATGGAAGTATAAAACACTTTTGTGCAGTAATTCATATTCCATCACATGAGAGAAGAAATTGAATAGAAATTTGTCTCTGCTTCATTTACAAATTAATTAACAGAACATAATTACTATTAGATGGTTGCAATCCAAGCTTTTATTGTGTTTGACCTGTATCTTCACAAGCATACCCACACGACCACACAAACATGCTGTTCTGTCTTGACATCGCCTTTTCCGGTTGAAAAATTTTTCAGAATTTAAAGTCCTTATATAAGCCAATGTAAACTTAAACCAGGCAGTTTTGTCATGGCAATCATAAAATCACATGTAGGATGGTATTTTTAGAAATCATATGAGAGTTGGCTCTTAGTAGCCTGTGGAAATGTCTCTTTTGTTTTGGTATTTAATGAAAAGGTTCCCTAAGCTACCTTTTCTGCATATCATACCCAAAAAACCTTGTAACAAGTATTTTGTAAGAAGTAGCTGGGATAATCTTTTTGTATCTGGATGCATTAGATTGATTTATTTCATGGGTAAAATGCCAGAGTTTTACTGTCTTCACATGAAATTACTGTTCAGGACCAAGGACTTGCTACCAGACTTTTACAAAGATAGTGGATTGTTTGGCCATCAAATCATACAAAGGTTTTTAATCAAACATTTTCAGATGTCTCCCAAATAGGAATCTCTTTACCATTTTAGTCTTGCTGATTAACTTACTTAGCCTTCTAAGTCCTACACCAAAGTTATCCATGAAATTCAGTGTTGTGATGGTAAAAGTGTGTTACGTAAAATAAAGAACGCTCCAGAAAGACAGGTGTAATAAAACCAGAAAATACTTTGTATGTTGCAGTTTCATTGTGTTTTCAGTGTTTCTAAAATACTTGTTGAATCAAATGTTATAAAAATGGCACTTTTTTTCCTGTTAGCTTTTCCGAATCAATGAAGCCAATCAACTCATGCAGTACGATCAGTGCTTAACTAAAGGACCAGATGGATCCAAAATTATGATTACACACTGTAATCAGAATGAATACAAGGAGTGGCAATTCTTCAAGGTATGCAACAGATACAGAGAAGAAAACAAATTTTAAGATTTCATACCATTTTTCTGCACCTTTTAGAAATTATTTTATGTATATCTGAAATTAAAGATCTATGACAAGGTTAATGGAATTGAGTAGAGTACATTGTTAATGGCATATTCTCAGAAATACCTGCTTGCTAGAAAAACTTTCTCTAGGGAAAGATGCTTTTGTTTAGCAGTTCTAGTTGCTGTCTTCTGTAGCTAAATCTTTAAGGAAAGTCTCATGAGGCTACATATTCTGCCACAGGTATGTTAGGAGTTAGCATTTGTCTCAGGGGAAGCAAAGAGCATGTCCACTACTAGTGACAGAGTTTATAAAAGCTTTTAGTGCCATCACCCTCTCTGCTTGTATGCTTTATATCAAGTAACTTTCTTTATCTCATGTATGCTGTGAAAAGATTGCTTAAATGCTGGAGTGCTAGGGTCAGTATTAGGTCTGATTTGGAGTGGTGTAAGTTGAAGTGTTTCTCTGTTTAAAGACAGAAGATATTTTTAAGCCTATATAGAAGCAGGTACACATAAGATTACTCTGCCTTTTTGTGATGTCTTTGTCTTCTTCAGTATTTCTTTTTCCTGTTCATTAGCAATTCTCTAATAACAGTAACATGTTCTGTTCTTTATTCTGGGTGTGGTGCTGTTATAATGCTATTGCAAAATCTCTAAATTTTTAATAAGGTCTTGGAATGTTGGCTGATATACATGTGAGAGCTGCTACAGTCTATTTAGTCATTACATCTGTAAGTCTTCTAATCATAGAAGTTTTGGAAGTATTACTTTAAAAAATGTCTAAGGTTCTAATTCTGTTTGTCTCTTAGAAAAATGAGACTAAATAGTCTAGGAGTGACGTTATCCTTGGATATAGCCACACACAACTTGGTTCTACATCTAATAAACTATTCTGTGTCAAATTTTCTTCAGCCTATCTAGTATACTGCATATTTATTAATTCATTAGCTGGTTACCTGGATTCTTTGTTTGTCTGAAGGATGAAGGCACAGTTGAGTGCAGCAAAATCTGTTTATTATCCTTTAGCCACTCCACATTTTCTGGTGTTTGCATAGAGCTAGAAAATCTCAGGCACCATAATGCCATTTCCATCCAGCTCAGCTTCCTTGTACTGTATAGACAGACAAATTTCTTTGAACCTGAAACGTAAAAATCAATAAGCAGTGGCAGATAAGTGCCAATTTCGGCTTTAATATTGGAATAATACATAGCAGTTTTAAACTCTCCAGCCAGTCTGGTGTGTCCCAGCATGTTACTTGGCTTCTCTCTAAGAATTTCATTTATGCAAGATCCATTTCCTCTACACTGGTACCAAGTTGTGTAATTGTTTGCTTCTTACCACAAGTTATAAGGAAGCCCAGTAGGCACAGTCTGTGCTGTAAAACAAAACACTGACTGGCTTCCAGAAGGAAAAAAAGGGGGAGTGAGAGTGAAAAGACCACCAAGGGTGTGTAACCAAATACTCGGAGTTGAGCACACTGCTGTGCAATACAGAAGGTATGACTGTTTCCTCTAATGATGAAGGTGTAGGGAATGAAATGCTTATAAACTGCTGAAAAATGTTGTAGCCTCGTGTAAATTAAGGCTACCAGGAGGTTGGTTGGTTGTCTCTGGAATGAACAGTGTGCCAGTTTGGTGAGTGTAACGCGTGCTGCTTCAGCACTGAGCAGTAGCAGGGGTTCAGTGCCCGTAAGCAAACCCCGAGAGCAGGGCTGGCAGTGGTCTGCCTGTTCCTTCTATTTGGACACCCATTTAGCTCTCCCAAGCAGAAGACCTCCATGTCTGGCCACACAGCAGGAGTATTGAGCTGAACCAACACTTGGCTGTGCACGTGTGTGTGGAGGTGATGCAGAGGGTGCCCATGCCAGCGGCAGCACGGGGCGCGAGCAGGGCTGCGGAGCCCCGGCCCAGCCGCAGCGCCGTGGGCTCGCTTCTGCTCCCTTCCCCTCCACTCTGGATGCAAGCAGTCAGCAGGTCAGGGCTGCATCTGGCACAGGGGGTCAGCAAGCGCAAGGGGAGCCACAGGCCACTTTGCAAATGCAGGGGACTCGAGCATGGGAGCGTGGTGGGTGTGGAAGGAGCCCCAAGTGCGAGGGTCAGCCTGAATGTGCCTGGCACAATAGGTTTGCAGTTTCTTAGGCAGCCTCCTGTTGCTCCAGAAGCCAGACTTAACCCTCATACGCTTTACTCTTCCTTCTGACAGCCAAATAGGGAGCCAGGCAAGTACTTTTTTTCTACCCCATGTGGTTAATGTTGGTGTTGTGCAGTTGCTTTCTGTGAGGGCTAACGAGAGGAGGATCTGCCCAGTGAAGTCCTCATAGAGCTGTCCTCAAGAGTTAATCTTTTCGTTTGGTTACAGGAGGGATGAAAAAGCTAGAAGCATTTTAGATTGCATTTAGATGAAAATCCTAGAAGCATTTTCATGAACTAAAGATTTCGTATGAAGGCTGTGTAACTCTAGGTTTAACAAGTAGTAAAATGAGTATAGAACTGATCTGTTCTGAGACCCTGAAACCTGGTTTTGTAAATAGCTATATTGCAGTTGTAAAGAAAGTGTTAAAAACAAACCAAACCAAACAAAAATAAACTCAACACAAAAATCCAACCCATTTTCCTGATGATTTTGTTTTTCAGAATCTGCATAGATTTACTCATATTTCATCAGGGAAGTGCTTGGATCACTCCGAAGTCCTCCATCAAGTTTTCATTTCAGAGTGTGACTCCAGTAAAGCAACACAAAAATGGGAAATGAACAACATCCTTAGTGTGTAGACAGACAAAACCTACCTACTGACGCATTCATTTGTACAGGACTGAAAATAGCCTGAAAACTGCTGCAGTTATTAACTTTGTACAGCTGTGAGCCTCCTGGCTTGGATGAAGGACATAGAGGAACTGTGATTATTACAATAACATTATCATCCGCAGTTAATGTTTACAAAACTGCTTTACCTTAAACTCTGTAGATGTTTACATCTTTTTGTTTTAAGATGTTGGTAAATTAATGTGCTGATAGCTATGGTTCATAGGAACATAGTTAAAAGCGTTGTCGTCTTCTTTGGGATTACACTCAGGGGTCTGAAGGCAGTTTTTTTACACACACTTGAAAAGGTTGGATTAACCAGATTTTCATAGAACTTGGTGATTATCAACCTGTTGTATATTTTTATTTAATTTTACATCGTACTAAGCACTGCCACAGGTTATTAGCCAGGGTGGCCTTCTCTCACAGTCATGCTGCTTTTTTGGAAGATGAATTTCAACATATTTAGTGCCTCTTTCATTTCTCTCTTTCACAAGAAAAGCATTTGTTGGAAATTATACAGTGGATTGTTCTGAGCTGTCACCAGGGGTAGGGACCAACTGTACCACCCCATATAGTTACTGTGCAAACGAAGACAAATTCCTATTGCCAGTTGGGCTGCTCGCTTCGACTGAATGCTTGGTACGGTGGAAGGAAGAGGGTCGAGTTTCGTGCTAATGTGGTACAATGTGATGGAGGTAGGCACCCCCACGAATCCAGTTAAGAATCTATAAGCACTAAGTTGCTTGTTTAAATCTTGCCTTACATAAAAATAATTAAAATAAACAACAACAACAACAAAAAGCTGCACGATTATGTAAAACTTGGACAGAATCAAATGCTTCATTTATTTTGCTATTTTGAATGGAAATCACTTAGAGGTGGACTAAAACTTTTAATTAGATAAAAACATCCAGCTTCTTAACACATCTGCGTAATTCGTCACTAGGACATCTGTCAGCCAGTCTGGATGCCAGATTTAGATTCAAAAAGAGAAATGGAAATCCTGAAACCACACTTATTCTTACTAATTTTCTTCTGTCATTCGCAACTTCTCCAGAGGGATTACAAACACAAAAAACCAACTGCTTGGTGCTATAGTGTACAGAGTAGAATGTGAAGAAGTTGTTTCTAAAACTGTTCTGGAAAGGAGTTGATGCGAACTCCCTTAGAAGTATAAATATTGACTCTGAATGAATAGAGAGGTGGAGGGAAAATGAATTATCCTCACTTCCTTTGTCCAGATTTTGTGACTTAAATGTTGAATCAGTGTACTGATTTCATAACTGTTATCCCTATGACACGTCACACAATTAAGTATGACTAAATACTTCCCTGAAGTCTAGAATAGCATTGCATGCAGCTTCCATTGATGTTAACAAGATTATGTATCATATTTGGTGACAGTTTGATCTTTATAGGGCTGTCTGCACTGATCTATTAGTTTGGGATCTTTCCTTGTTTCTTTATAAACTTCTCATCTATCCTTTCAGAGGTATGAAAAATAGAAAATAAAGGAGGGAGAAACTGGAAACAAAAAAGGAAAATAAGGTTTTGTGCCGGTACTTGTTCCTTGTGTGTGTGAAAACTGACTCCATTTGTGTGTTGGGTAGATTAATTTAATCATACAACTATGCATAAGAGAAAGAATGGTGGCACGTAAATTGTGCGGGTGTGCATTTTAAATGGGTATTATGTGCAATTCATTGAAAGCTGATGCTGTATGTGAATATGAATCTGTATGTGAGACTGAAACCTTATGAAACATGAGATCATAAGAAGCTGTTGCTGTAATGACTTTTTCCTACTATAGCCGGCTTGGAAAAAAATAATTCCCACATTCTTGCTTTGTAAGTTGATGATAATATCACTATGCATTTCTACATATTTTATAAATTTGATTTATGCAGATTTTGATACACTGTATGTTTCTGTAGAAATTGTATAAA
Source organism: Atrichornis clamosus (assembly GCA_013400975.1). Lineage (NCBI taxonomy): Eukaryota > Metazoa > Chordata > Aves > Passeriformes > Menuridae > Atrichornis > Atrichornis clamosus. The sequence continues at coordinate 71,521 of WBMZ01015093.1, forward strand.
TCTTTAAAAAATTTATTAGGGATAAATCTGGGAAACCTATGTATATCTTACTCATGGGTTGCTTGTTTTTTAGGTGAAGTAAATAAAATATTTGAATTTTTCAGTTTACTATACTTCTACAGAGTAAAAATGGATTCTTATCTTTATATAAACCCCTTATCTCAAAATATAGACAACTCCAATGTTACAACCTTACAAATATTAAAAGTGGTTTAAGTTTTATCTAGGTACCTTTTGTCGCATCTGTGGGGATGCTGGGTTTTTTCCAGTGAAATGAAAAATGAAATTCCCACTGAGATCTGCCACATGGACATATTTGGATTTTTGTATCACCTGCTCTGATATAATTAGGTTGATTTAATACGCTCATAAAAAATGAACTTGAGAATGATTTCTAAAGTAGAACCAAACGTCAGGACTAGTTCGTAGTGTTTTGACTATATTTTATCTCAGTCCATGTATGTTTCCACGAACAAACGCATTTCAGTCAAACTTTATTTTTTCCTGAGAACGTTCCTTAGCAAAAGAGTATGCAATTAAACCAGGGCATGAAAGACACGAATTCTGGCCTAAGAGCAAACATAAATGCTGACATTTACAGGGCTTTTTTACAAATGGGATTCTTGCTTCCCAGCCATGTCTGTCAGTGCACTTTTTTGTATTCGGATTTTGAAAGGCTGCTTTGACAAAGCTCTAGAGGTATAGCACAGACAATTCATGTAGGCAATACTCCTTTATGTGTGGAAACAGGGACCGATAGCAAGGTGGGGACATATTCTGTCATTACCAGAGATGCTGGCACCAGGAGAACCTACAGCACTCTTCAGGCAGTACCAAAGACACTGTCCCCACTGATGGCACCCTAGAATCAATGCATTCGCTTTCCCTAATGCCAGTCAATCTCTTTTACTGCTGTCTGCTTCTTCCATACCATTTGCCTCCAAATTGCAGTCCCTAAAGCCAAAAATTATCAACTTACTGCTCTAAAACTAGATCAAGAAGCCTGAGATCTATTACACCATGCCAGAGATGTAAAAATGTAATGCTTACCTCTGATCTGTGAGCCTTCTCACAAGAAACAGCAAACATACCACTGCCTGTAAAAGCACGAAAGGTGCTTTGTTAGATTTTGCTGGATACAAAGCAAAATTTTCCTTTTACTTTAAAAAAGATCAAAGTGTGTGAGAATTTATGGAGGCAAAGTAATAAGGGAAGTTTAAGAACATGAAGGAGAAATTATCTACACCATTGAACACAAACTTTGTTTCTGTAAAAGCATTTATTGTTTGTTCCCTGCTGGTGAGCTTAGATCCATCAATTGTAATAGGTGAAAAGAAACAAGGAAAAACAAATTGGCAGAGTTTCTGTTTCTGGTTGTTCTCATTGCTATGAAAGGAATGAGAATACTAAGTCTTGGTGTGTTCTTAAATCTTATCTTGCTTATTTTTATGAGAATAATCCTTGAGAAGTGTCAGTGTTTATCTTCCAGAGTAATATGGAACATTAATCAGGGAACATTAGAAGTGGTTGCCAGTATTTAGTCCTCTGGTTGTTGACTTTACTTACCCTGCAAGCCTACCCTGAACTCCTGCAGTGTTGGAATAGTAAGTTGTGTAGCTTGGCTGGCACTGTATGAAAGGACTCTCTCTCTACGTAGAATGAGTCTGGTTAGAAAAAGTGCTAGGCTATCAAAAAAAATTGGTGATTTTGGCTCCCTTGGGGTTTTAAAAAACCCCTAAACATAAACTGTAAATGACCCCTGAAGTCTGAAACCACTTTGGCTCCCCTGTCACTGGGAGGCTCTGGTCATGCTCCCTCACTTGCTGGTGCCACCGGTGTGTGCTTTGGTGTGAGCTGCCTCGCCCATCGTGCCCTCAGCTCTGGTGACTAGTATGGAGCCCAGAAAAGCAGGAAGAGGTGTTTGCGTGGAGTATACATCTCGGTAACACAGGTAATGGTTAGTAACCTTTGGTTTTTAAACTCTTAAACATCTAGCCTGTTCTTTACACGGAGGAACAATTAGGTATTCTCCATTGCCATGTAACATGCATCCTGCTAAAATTAAAACTAGGTGTCTGCACAACCCTTAGGATTTTTACCACATTGCACTGCTCTGTGGCTTTTCTGAACAACTGTGTGGATAGAGACTCTTCAGCAAAGTAGTGGCATAGCTGATCGCCTGATGGGTCTGAACTGACTGATGAAAAATGCACCTTCCTTCAGTCAACAGGTCAGTGAAGGTGACAAACATCAAAGTAAGGTGGAGTTAAGAGCTGCTGAAACACCAAGATGAACAGGTATGTTTTCATGTTACATCTTTACTTTTTCTGACTAGTATTCACAGAGAAGAAACACGATTGTTGTAGGGACAAGAACAGTGTCCTCTCTGAAGTGGAGTGCAGGTAAAGCAGGGCTGCGGGCTGGTCCAGCAGCTCTGCTGAACGCCATCTTGGGCAAAAGTAATGTCTCCTACACGAGAAAGAAATAGAAAGGTGGGAGAAGCAGCGTAGCACTAACTTATAATAAAAACAAAACAAACTAATGCCCGAGATGAGCGTGATGGCAACAGCGGCCTTCTGGCTGAACATCCCAAGGGTCCTGACAGGGAAAGGGAAAATGAATGGAGAGATGATATTTTACTTCCCTGGAAAGGGCTGCTGGTGGCAGTGTGTATCAGCTAAGAAGGCAGCATGCCCAGACAGTTGTTAAAGCACAGCCTTCAGATGAAGAAGCACAGCTTGGAATAGGCTTTCTGAATCACAAGAAGGCACTAAAGTGAAAATAGGAATAAAAATACAGCCTTTTACCCTTGAATTTGTGAGAGGATTTCCCCAGGATGATTATGGAGACTGGTGTCTTTCAAAAAGCCCTGACATTAGACAGGAGTGGGTCTTTGGGTACGAAGTCCTCTGGATTGTCTGTGTGAGGGTGCATGTTCCCTAAGTTAGAGCTGCGGCAGGATACAGCAGTCGTGCTTGTGGGAAACCACTGGGCCAGAGCCATGGAGACTGGTACTGGCATTTCTGAGGGCTTTTGGTGAAAACACCCCTCTGCAAGCTGTGCTTGCATACAGCCAGGGATCTTGTCCCACTGGGTCATTCTGCACAGGAGACCCCGAGCCCTGCCTGGCAGTGGATGCCTTGCCAGCCTGAACCTGCAGGATGGCTACAGCATCTTGCCAGAGCCCTCAAGCCCATCACGGTTGCCCAACGGGCAGCTACAAATGCAGTTTTCATATTTTTATTTCTGAGGCAGCAGAAACTGCGAAAGAAAGTAGAACTGGATGAAAGTAGAAGCCTTCTGGAGGATTCTTGTGAGTTCATAAGAAGAGATTTGGGAAAAGCTGACCAGGAGGAAAAGAATGCCCAGCTCTGGAAGGGTGTCTAGTCGTGCTGCTTTTTCAGTTGCACTGAGGAAAGCACTGAAGTGCTATCTGTCCTGAAGATGCCAAAGAACATCTAAAGACAGAGCTAATCAACCTGGCAATGGAAAGGAAAGCTGTCTGTCCTGCCATCTGGAAGACAAGGTAAGATGGTGTGGGATGTTGGTGAGGAAAATAATTCTGTAACCCTACAGCAGAGTGGGATCTGGTTACTACTGATATTAAGGCTATTGAGGATAAAGAAATATTGAACTGGGACATTTCCTGTTGAAGATCGGAAACACTCCTGCTTTTTTTTTTTCCTGCTACTTTATCCCATTATCTTCCATGTGATGATTATGAGAAAAATGGAGTCCCTGCTCCAGAAATATTGGGACTATTTGTCTCTGATGGGCAAGCTGAAAAATATTTTGAATTCGGATAAGAACAGAACGTAACATTAGAACTTTAAAGCACATGCAAGCTCAGATCAAAAGTCCAGGTAGCATAGCAGCCAGTCTCGCTCAGAGGTCAGAAGGATCAGTGTGGCCAAAGAGTGCAGGGCAGAGTGAAAAGATGCTGCAAGGATACTTGTCTAACATTGGCCCTGCTTCTAGCATTATATAACTCAAGCACTTTCTGACTACAGATGGCATTTCTATTTAATAGACTAGAATTTATCCAACTGTTGAATCTAGGCAGACTTTGGTTATGTGTCTTCTGATTTATGCAAAAAGTTTGAAGGTTTCTGAAGACGCAATCTACCTCTGCAGTGCACTCCTCTGATGTGACAAATCAGTGAGATACAGGCAAATTGTGAAGGCTTGTTAAAGGTCTTAGTTCCTGAAGGAGTACTCAGTGCTAGGTCCATGCAGGATTCAACCAGACAGGAGTTGGTTTCAAGGTAGCGGCACTACAGTAACGTCATCAACAGCTAATTTTTTAAAGGGCCTTTTAGAAGGTTGTGGTCTTGTCCATACATATATCATCCCTCCAGCTCTGCTGAAGAACTGATTTCTGGGTACAAACTTTACCCTTAGGTGTTTGCACCAGGAAATACTGACAATAGCCATACAACTTACAGGTGGAGCACTGGATCTGCTGGCTATAAAGATTTGCCTGGTGGTTGACTTAATATTCAGTCCTGAAGCATCATGAGCCTCTCCAATATTGAGGCTGAGGGGGATGGTTGATCTCAGGATGTCAGGATAATCAGAGCAATGTACAGGTTCACTCGCTAATTGGTGCTGGCCTGTGACAATTAAGTAATTTGAGGAATTTGTGTAGGCAGCTTTTTTACCAAGTAGGTCTGAATCTTAGGATACTCCACAGTTAGGAGACTTAATTCATCGGTGAAGGCCTGTGTGCACTGGAGAATGCAGCAGTGAGCTTGACATCTGGGCTCTGTTACGGGATTCTTGACATTGGATTCAAATAGGATCACGGAAAAGCAGACAGGTTGTGATGCAGCTCACGAGAGGCCCAGCAATTTTGGAAATGCAGTGCTTGCTGGTAAAACACTTAGATATTTCAAGATGTGTAAAGAAATGCAAGCCAAAATGAGAAAACAAACAGAAAAATAAATCTATGCTAAAGCAAGTGAAGTGGGAGCAGTGACAGTCACCACCACAGCAAATAATCCATCACTGAACAATATGTACTAGATTATGTACCAATGTTGTAGACCAGATGCCTACGATACAGTGTTATGAAAAAGTTCAATATATCTTTAGCTAATCAAAGATAAAACTCCTATTTTTTTTTCCTGATTTCACGTCCACAATCTTTTGCAACTACATTAGTGTTATAGGAGTTTTAAAGCCTGTCTATACTGCAGTCAGTTCCCAGGTCTGTAGTTATTCTAATCAAAACATACACACACACAAACACACATACATACACGCATATTTACCATTTTCCAGACCATAGGTTTTACTTTGGAAAAATAAGACCAACTTTATAAATAGGTTTTGTTCTAAGATGATCTAAGAAAAAGGAAACTTTATATTCCTTTAGGTAGATGATAAGACAATACTAAATATGTTTTGTTCGTAACTCTTTTACCTAATAATGCCTAACATGCTATTTGCTTTTCTAGCAAACATTACGTCTTCACAGAATTATCTATTACAGCTCCAGCATCCCTTCCAGACTACTGCAATGTAGTTTATTGTCTGCCCATATTCCCCATGACTTGAACATTAGGCCTGCTTTTTCCTCTTCACATGTGATGGGGTAGCACCTATTAACATGTAGTACGATTTGTACTAACACCGTATTTCACCTGCTGGTTTTCCTATCCTGTCACTTCAGGCTGCAGGATGGCTTTGCAGTTCTTCACTGTTAACTCGTGTTATTCATGCAAGATCTTCAATGGTGACATTTCTTTTATGAGAAGTAGACCAGAGCAAACACAAATAGACCAGAACTACTTTATCTCCTTTACCTTGATGTTCACAGATTTCTTTGAAGAATATCTACAGCTCTGTGGAACAGGATTTCCTCTTGTGAAATCACAGGTTCTATTGCGCCATTTGTTCAGCAACTCTCAGCTGTGCTGCGGCTCCTGCCAACTTGCCCTATGGGCATTACTGGTCTGAAACTCCCTGTATCTCCACAGAATGTTTTCTAAAAATTAGTGTCATATTTGTAACCTTCCATGCCTCTAGCACTTAGTTTTAAGTGAAAAAAATATAAAGTACGGTTCACAGTTCAGCCATTTCATCATTTGAGCTTCATTAGAACTCGGATGAATACCATCTGTCCTGTCATTTTGTTTCAAGACCTTTTACACTTGGATTTCAGACAGATGCTTCACCATGTCTCTTCCATCAGAAAATTTTGTCATGCAAACTTTCTGAAGCTCCTCTACAAGGTTAAAAAAGAAGTTTTCTTCTAGGCATTGCTACTGTATCTTGAGGATCTATTGTCCCCAGGACAGTTTGGCAGCCCTCTTGGTTCTGAGGAAGCCCTGGGTTTGGATGAGTTAATTTTCTTCCTAGTAGCTGGTACAGTGCTGTGTATTGGATTTAGGACAAGAATGATGCTGATAACACACCGATAGTTTAGTTGTTGCTGAGCAGTGTTTTTACTAAGTCAAGGACTTTTCAGTTTCTCCTGCTGCCCTGCTAGTGAGGAGGCTGGGGATGCACAAGGAGTTGAAAGGGGACACAGCTGGGACAGGTGATCCCCACCACTGACCAAAGGGATATTCCATACTATATGGCTCAGCATATAACTAGAGTGAAAGCTGGCTGATGGCCACTTTTTGGGAACTGGCTGGGCCTCAGTTGGTGGTGAGAAAATGTTTTTCATTTGCATCACTTGGGTTTTATTTCTCATTTTGTTATTTTCTTTTTCATTATAATTTATTCATTTATTTTTATTTCAATTATTAAACTGTTTTTATCTCAGGCATGAGTTTTCTTACTATTACCCTTCCAATTCTCTTCCCCATCTCACTGTCTGAGGGAGTGAGTGGCAGGGTGGGGCTTGGTTGCTTGTCGGGGTTGCTGGTCAGGGTTAAACCGTGACAAATGTTTTTGAAAGTTGTTATTAATCCATCTGTTTTCCCAAGTTACTCTGCTGCTCTTTTTCTTTGCCACATATTGTTGTGTCTCGCCTGTTGGTGTGCTGGTTTTTTGCTGCCGTACTGATTTAGAAGTAACTTGAACTTTCTAAAAACTGCTTTCTGAGATTTGTTACTCTCTCATTTCTGCTCTTTATCCACCTCAGACTTATTTTTGGTGGTCTTCAGGTCTGCTTTACTGTGTGGGATGCCTTTATGCTGGACCTGTAGAGCAATGTGAGTGTTCTCCCTGGTGCCTGCAACCATTTGGGGAATCCCTTTCAGTTGTGGTTTTAGACTGACCTTCCAGTTCACCTCCAGTGAAAGGTTTCCGGTGAGTTATTTCATAAGTTTGTCCATATTGAGCACTGATGTGAAAAACTAATTTAGCTTTTCTTCTACAGCCTTATCTTTCCTGAATATTCCCATTACCCTTTGATTACTTATTAGTCCTTTGCAGCAAGTGCTCAGATGGGCATTATGTGAACTCCCTGACCTGACATACTTTTTAAAAAAGTTTAATTTATAAGGAGTAATTTTCATGTACTCTCTTCCGTTTGCCTTTATATTTAACATCCTTCTCACCAAAAGGACAAATTATTATTAAAAAAAAAGCACTAATTATCTTTAGTCAAGACAACATTCTCAGTAGATAGATCAGCATGATGCAGAGCTTTTGGTGTGCACACAGTGACCTGTGTCATGATGTGAGGCAGGATATAGAGCAGTGCAGTAGCCTGCTTTTTGCAATAGAGATCTCTCCAGCAGTCAGGATATATTTGTAAATGAGATCATAAACAAAAGTAACCCACAGGCAGCATTTCATAGAGCATTGGTAGGACATGAGACAAGAGAGTGCCAACATTAGGCAGTTCTGCACTGGTTTGTGCAGAAGTTGTGCTGAAGCTAAATTAGCCAATTTGTGCTTAAATGAAATAGAATCCAAGAGCTATTTTATCTCACAGAGGAAAATATTAGAAGAGCTCCCTTATTTTGAATTATCTCAAGATCTGTTCTTATTCTGATACAGTATTTAAAGTTCTACAACCTGTGCAGCTTGTAGGACACCTGAAGGGTTATATTTTGTTTCAATTTTAAAACTCTTGAGAAGTAAAAAATATTTCAAATAATCAAATTAGTCAATTTACTCTGACGTTACTCCTCTACTGCACATTATTTAAATCTAATCAAAAAGACATCTTGAGCATCACTGTTCTGCACAGGGAGGGAGTGTATGAATTGAGAGGAGGTGCATTTCTACAGGGAAATCTGAACAGGATATGGTGACAAGACCAGCATAATCTTGGATACACACTGTAACAGGGAATTGCCTCTAGACGGAAGAATTTTTGAGTTAAGAATACAGGTGCTTTAGGACTGCATAACCTACAGCAAAAAGTGTTCTTGAGCTCTGGAGGTACTGTGCACAGAACCACTGCCTCTCACTTCGTTTATGCCTGTGGCTTCCCAAAATCTGAGTCTGAAAAATGGAGCCATTGATCCCACCTGTGCCAAGTTATCTCTGGCAAGTCCAGCGTGTAAAACAGCAGCTAATCCTTCTGATGCTACTTAAGTATCTCAGGGGCAGGGTGGGGAGGGAGAAACAACTCTGGGTTTCTAAGGCTCTCAAAGATTAGTACCTACTTCAGTGTAAAAGTGTTTGAACTGCCTTTACAGTTACTTTATTTCCATGCTTACAGGAATATAGAGTTTTTGTCAAGCCTTTTGTTTCAGAAAGAGCTGTTATGGCTGACCTACCCAGTGATATTTACCACAGTTATAGTGCTGAAAACACTTTTTATGTCACACGTGGTACAACGACGGGACACAAACTTATTTCATAAGCTAATGGACAATAGGGAGACATTTTAAACAAAAACCTTGGAAGCCTGCCCTTTATGTTACTTAATTTTTCAGACATTACACGTGGTTCAGGGCTGGGCCTCCAAAGGCTAGTAAAAGTTATTTCCTTGTATTTAACAAATTATTTAGTTTAGCTGTAGGATCTCAAATTCCTCTCTAGCAAATCTTGTTAGATTTCTAGAGTTAAGCTTTTATATATACTAAAGTAAAATAAAGAGTGAAAGACAAGAAACAGTAACTGGTGATAGTTACCACCACAAACAGGAACATATCAGGAGCACATTTTCTTTACAAATGCCTTCTTTCCTTTCTGCAGGAATCTACTGCCATGTGTGGAGATAACACTCCAACATTTTTCATGCTGTTCTGCAAGCTGTGTATTTTATGAGAAGCCACTAGTTCTGGGGCCAGGGGGAGAGGGAGAGAGGAGGCAGCATCTGGGAAGACATGCCTCTAACCACATCTGTCTTATAGCCAACTTTCCTGTCCCAATACCAACAACAGCAAAGGCCAGTGACCCTGAGTTCTGGAAGAGAAAGCGACAAAAATTCACTCATTATCAGCTACTACGCCAAAACAAAGACCTGTGCTTCAGCTGTCTGGGGAAAGAAAACAATCCATGAGTAATTACCAGGAACTTCACTACTTAGAGACTTTTTTTTCACCCACAAGTAATACAGGCAAAGGAAAGCATCAATTGCAATTAATGGTCGTGTATGTGGGACTGGAAATTGTAGTTTAAAAATTCTGAACGCCTGTCTAAGCTCCAGGAGTCAATGCTTTAGACACCTGCCAGTTTTGCAGTAACAGCACCAGCCCAAGAACACTGCAAAGCACTCACTTTCCCACACAGGATTCCAGCTGAGTGCCCAGCCTCTCAGAAACATCATGAATACAATAATCATGTACAACATTTTATTACAAAACTGTTAAAAAAGTAATACAATGCAACAAAATACTACAAAATATAAGATCAGCTATTAAGCTAACTCCTTTGTTTTACTTAGCTATAAAGAAACACCTGGCTATCAGTCACTGAATTTCAACAAAACCATTAAATATGCAGAAACAGCAAAAACATTCAACTTTTTTTTTTTTCCCAAACCAAACTGTAGCAGCCCTTGGCTACTGCTTACATTATAAACTGCAGTCTCCCTACAAAGAACCACATTACCTATACACAATTCTGTACAGATTTTTATTCTGAAGCTAACAATGAGCTGCACTTGAGTTCACATTCTTAGCAAAATATGGATTTTGAGCATAAATCTTTACAGCAGGACATTCATTTATTCTTCATCCTCATCTTCTTCCTCCTCTTCCTCCTCTTCTTCCTCTTCCTCTTCCTCCTCCGGTTCTGCTTTTTTCTTAGATCCTGCAGGCCTACCTGGGCCCTTTTTTCCTGCATCACTCTTGCTCTTGGCACGATATGCTGCAATATCCTGCAAGAAAAATGCTGTTAAGTTGCTAGCAATACAACTCTGGAGACAAAATTGTACTGCTTTGGCATTGGAGTAATACTGTACTGTTCAGATCACATAGTATGCAAAAAAGCAAGAATTTCAACCTTGGGACTTTCATGCTTAAATCTTTAGGCAAAAGAACATTTGATCCAGAGTTTTAGGAGTTTCATGACCACAGTGCTTTGGAGTGTGACTGTGTATTTATTTTAGCAAGCAGGTGACCTGTTTTCTGGTAGTAAGGCACCTTACTGGTACAATTTCTAGACGTGCAAAAACCACATCCAGATCCACTTGTAAGGGTTCCAGATACCTGCCCTGCCACACCTTTCCATGTGTTCTAAAGCCTGACAGAGGTTGACATAAGCAAGAATTATGAGCCACATATGGTTTACATGCAAAACACAAGTCACATATTTACAGTGAGCTCTACAACTAACTACTGTTTTACCCGTTTCACTGTACCTTTTCATATTTCTCCTTTAGTTTTGCAGCCTTCTGTTCATATGGCTGTTTATCTTTGGCCGACTGTTCGGACCACATTTCACCTAATTTCTTTGCTGTATCTCCAATAGACAAGCCAGGATGATCATTTTTGATTTTTGGACGGTGTTCAGAACAGAAAAGGAAGAACGCAGATCTACATTGAGAAAAAGTGATTAAAGTTAAGTATCAAACCACTAGAATTAGTATTTTTTTCTGCTTTGTGGGAGAGAGTCACAGAAACACTCACGGTGGTCTTTTAGGAGCGTTGGGGTCCTTTTTCTTTCCCTTCTTCTCGCCTTTGGGAGGAACATAGTTTTTCATCTCCCTGTCATAACGAGCTTTATCTCCTTTAGCCATTTCTTCGAACTTTCCTTTTTCCTTGCTTGACATTGTCTGTGGGCACACGGAGGGGAAAGAAGAGTCTGGATGAGATAAAGCAGCTACTGACCCACTAACGCCTAAGCAGCAGCTGCTACCAGGGATCTTTTCCCAGCAGCCCGCAGCAGGGGCGGGGGCTGGCCCCGCAAGGGCTCAGCACTGCTCGGCCCGGCCCCGCTCACCTTCCACCGCTCCGAGCACTTCCGCGAGAACTCGGCGAAGTTGACGGACGAGTCCGGGTGCTTTTTCTTGTGCTCCTCGCGGCAGGTCTGCACGAAGTAGGCGTAGGAGGACATCTTGCCCCGCGGTTTATTGGGGTCGCCTTTGCCCATGGCGAGGTCGGCGGCGGGTCCCTGCGGGCGGAGGTGGGTGGAGAGGAGGCGTGAGGCGGGGCCGCGCCTCAGGCCGTTCCCGCCTCTCGCCCGCCGCCGCCTTCCCGCCCCAGCGCGCCCGGCCCCGCCCCCGCCGCAGCC
>WBMZ01015094.1:0-10910 GCA_013400975.1 Atrichornis clamosus
GATTTGGGGGGTTTGGGGGGGTTAGAGCGTGTTGGGGGTGTTGAGAGGTTAAGGGAGTTGGGGGCCTTTGGGGGGAGTTGGGTTTGGGGGGAATTTGGGAGGTTTGGGAGTTGAGGGAGAGGTGGGCCCCTTTGGAAAAATCGGACTTGGGAGGGTGTTCGGAAGGTTGGAAGGGTGTTACGGGGATTTGGGTGGATTGAGGGACAATTGGGGGCCTTTGGGATAAACTGGAGGGTTTTGGGGGTTAGAGGCTGTCAGGGGGTTTGGGGGGTTAAGGGCATTAGGTGCCTTTGGGAGAAGTCAGGTTTTTGGGGAGCTTGGGGGATTTGAAGGGTGTTTTGGAGGGGTTGGAGGAGTTTGTGGGGTTGAGGATTTTTGGGGAGGTTTTTGTGGGGTTTGTGTGTTTTTTGGAGAGAAGCTTGAGGGGTTCTTTGGGAGGGTTGTTTTTTCGTGTGAGGGTGGGGGTTTTTTTGGGTGTTGGTGATTTTGGGGGGTGTTTGGGGTCCCCTGGCCCCCCTGCCCTGTTTCCCTCCACGGCCCAGGTGTCGGCCATGCGCTGTGGGCTCCTGCCCATCTCCCGCGCTGCCCTGCTCCTGGGAGACATCGCCTACTTCGACTTCCGCGGGGAGGTGGAGGATGAGGCCGATCGTGTCGAGCTCCAGAAGTGCCTCGGGCCCACCTGCAAGGTGAGGGGACACCTGGGGGGCCGCGGGGGTCACCCCACCGTCCCCTGCCCGCCCCGCTGACGTCCCGTGCGGTGCTGCAGATCCTGGTGCTGCGGAACCACGGGGTGCTGGCGCTGGGCGACACGGCCGAGGAGGCTTTTTACAGCATCTTCCACCTGCAGGCGGCCTGTGAAGTCCAGGTGGGTGTGCAGCATGTGATGAGCTGTGCACAGGCTCGGCCAAGGGCGTGGTGCCCCCGGGAATGAGCCACCTGCCCCAGGAGTGTGCACTGAGCTCTGCCAGGTCTCAGCTGCCACTGTGGTCACCTGGGCCCATGCACTAAATTGTACCAGGTCTCTGCCACCAGCCCAGTGCCCCAAGACTCTGCACTGAGCTGTGCCAGGTCTCTGCAGTCAGCCCAGTGCCCTGTGACTGTGCACTGAGCTGTGCCAGGTCTCAGCCCCCTACTGCCCTGCGAGAGCCAGGGCTGTGGGAAGCTGTGGGGAGCTGTGGGGCTGCCCCACCCCATGCCCGCGGCTCAGCGGTGCCGGTGCTCGGTGCAGGTGTCGGCGCTGGCGAGCGCGGGTGGCGCGGAGAACCTGATCGTGCTGGAGCGCGCCAAGCAGCGTGTGCCCCACGGCCCCGGCGCCGTGCGCCGTGCCGGCACCACCTTTGGGCCCCTGCACAAGAGTCGCCTGGGCGAGCACGAGTTCGAGGCCCTCATGAGGATGCTGGACAACCTGGTGAGCGCCAGAACCCGCCAAACCCCCCAAAAGCTGCTCCAACCACTCGGTTTATCCCCATGTTCACAACTCTCTGCTCTCTGCTTTCCCAGGGATACCGCACAGGCTACACGTACCGCTACCCCTTCGTGCAGGAGAAGAGCAAGCCCAAGAGCGACGTGCTGATCCCCGCCACCGTGACGGCCTTCGTGTTCGAGGAGGAGCCCGCCGGGACCCCCGCCCTGCGCCAGCACGCCCAGAAGCAGCAGAAGGAGAAGACGAGGTGGCTCAACACTCCCAACACCTACACCAGGGTGAACCTGGCTGAGGAGCCGCAGGGCAGCGCCGGTGGCCAGAGGACAAAGACCACGGTGAGGGACAGATGTGGCAGACGGGCACTTGGGGATTTAAAACCAGGGAGGTGGAGGGTGTCCGAGTTATTGATCTCGTGAAAATCTGGGGTGTAGAAAGGCCCAGAGATCTGCCTTCACCTTGTAAGAATGATTATTGTGAAATCCCACTGCCACATTCCAGGGGGGCTGAGCACCATCGGCTTTATCGGGGTCTCCCCTCTGCACAAGATGCATTTATTGGGGTCTCCCCTCTATACAGGATGAGTTTATTGTGGTCTCCTCTCATTTATTTGGGTCTATCTCTATGAAAGAAACATTTATTGGGGTCTCCCTCATTTATTGGGGTCTCCCCTCTATGCAAGATGAGTTTATTGGGGTCTCTGCTCTATTATCAAGGTCTCCCCTCTATATAAGTTGCATTTATTGCAGTCTCCCTTCTATGCAAGATGCATTTTTGGGGTCTCCCCACATTTATCATGGTCTCCACTCTACATAAGATGCTTTTATTGGGGTCTTCCCTTTAGGGGGCTCTCCCTTCTATATGAGACATGTTTATCAGCATCTCCCCTCTATTATTGGGGTCTCTCTCCCATGCAAGAGGCATTTACTGGGGCCTCCCCTCCATGTAAGGCCTGTTTATCAAGGTTTTCCCTCTACACAAGATGCTTTTATCGGGGTCTCCCTCTATTATTGGGATAATGTATAATGCATTTATATATATTTATACATATATACATTATCAGGTCTTCCTTCTACACAAGGTGTGTTTATAGGGGTCTCCCCTCTACACAGGGGACTCCCCTCTATGCAAGTTGCATTAATCGGGGTGCCCCCTCTATTGTCGGGGTCTCCCACTCCCCAAAACACATTTTCCTGGTTTCCCTCCCTGGCCCCGCAGTGGCTGCGAGCGGATGAGGTGGAGAAGGGCAGCAGTGGGACCCCCATTCGCATCGAGAACCCCAACCAGTTCGTGCCGCTCTACACGGACCCGCAGGAGGTGCTGGAGATGCGCAACAAGGTGCGACCCCACGGGCCCGGGCTGGGGTGGGGGCCTGGGGTTAGGGTTGGGCTGCGGGTGGGGATTTATCCCTATCCTTGGAGGCGCATTTATCCCTGTCCTCGCCCACAGATCCGGGAGCAAAACCGCCAGGACGTGAAGTCGGCAGGGCCCCAGTCGCAGCTGCTGGCCAGTGTCATCGCCGAGACCAGCCGCAGCCCCGTATGGCACCCGTGTCACCCCGTGTCACACCCTGTCCCCAGCCCATGACAGACGCTGTCCCCAGCCCCATGTCACCCCATGTCCCCAGCCCCATGACACCCTGAGTCACCACATGTTCCCAGCCCCATGTCACCCTGTGTCACCCCACGTCCCCAGCCCTGCGTCCCCAGTCCATGCCACCCCATGTCCTCAGCCCATGGCACTGTCACCCCATGTCCCCAGCCTCACATCTCCAGCTGTGTGACACTCCACGTCCCCAGCCGATGTCACCCCCTGTCCCCAGCCCTATGTCACCCTCTGTCACCCCATGTCCCCAGCCTCATGTCACCCCATTTCCCCAGTCACAGCTGCTGACAGCTGACAGCTGTTTCAGAGGGTGTGACACCACTCTGGAGGGGGTGTCACTGTTCCAGGGCAGTGACACCACTCTGGGGGTCTGTTTCAGTCCACTGAGAGCCATTTGGGGGATGCAGAGGCCAAGGACAGCTCCCGGGAAGAGGTCCCCCCTGAGCCGGAGCCCCCCAACCCCTTCAGCCAGCTCACGGACCAGGAGCTGGAGGAGTACAGGCAGGAGGTGGAGAGGAAGAAGCGGTTGCAGGGTAGGAGAGACCCCCCAGAATGCCCCATTTTGCCCTGGTGGCACCCAGGGGACCCGGGGCCAGCGCTGTCTCTCCGTGGCAGGCAAGAAGGACGCGGCAGCAGAGGAGAGCGGGGCTCCCCCACCCAAGCCACCCCCCCCGGAGCCCCCGGTGCCTGCAGAGCCCACAGAGGGTGAGTGGGGTGACAAGCACCCCAAAACGAGGGGCAGGGTCCCAGTGAGCAGCAGGTGAGGGAGGGACAAGGGCAGCTGTGGCCAAACCACACTGAGACGCAGCTCAATGTCACCCCGTGTCCCTCTGCCTGTCCCGGGGGGGGCCCTGCTCCGGAGGGGCCGAGCACCAACGGGGAATCATGGCAGGAGGATGTGAGTGTCCACCAGAGGCTTTGTGGGGTGCAGGGGACACCCCTGTCCCCCATCCCAATCCTCACGCTCCAGTGGGTGCGACATTCCCGTTATTCCGATCCACAGCGGGTGCCGGGGCGCGACTCGGGGCTGCTGGCTCTGCCATGGTGTCTCGTGGTGTCTGTCTGTCTGTCTGTCTCCACAACGTCTCCTTTCTCTTTCCTCCCTGTGTGCCTGTCACCCAAGGAGCTATCCCTGAATCCCTGGTGCCGTAGTAAGTACGGAGAGGCCATCCCGGAGGAGGGACACGGGCTCGGGGGGATCTTTGCTCTCCGTGGCCACTCCAGCCTCACTCAGGGGAAATCCCTTAGGAAATCCCTTGGGAAATCCCTCCTTGTCGTTGCTTCCTGCTTTTCCTGCTGCCTCTTCCTGGCTGTCCATCCCACATCGCTTGTCCCGCAGGGAGCGGGGAGGCTCAGGGAAGTGGTGCCTGAGGCAGGATGGGATCAAATCCCAACATTCTCTGTCCATGGAGACCAAATCCTGCTCCTGCCCAGGTCCCACTGGAGATTTGGGGGAATTAAACCCCCACGACACCAGCGCTGCCACCCCAATTCCCTGTTCCCTCTCCCCTTCCCAAGGTGACAAGAAGGTGGATGGCGGCCAAGCCCCGCCCGATTCCACCGCCAAGAAGGAGCCACCGGCGGTGGTGAACGGGAAGGACGAGGAGCAAAGCACCGAGGAAAACCTTGGAAAAGGGGGGACAGACCGGACGACCCCCAGTGCCGACCAGGATGCCCCCAAGGAGAAGGAGACGGTGACCAGCAACCCCGTCTCCCCCGACGGTTCACCCTCCAAATCACCTTCCAAGAAGAAGAAGAAATTCCGGACCCCATCTTTCCTGAAAAAAGGCAAAAAGAAGGAAAAGATCGAATCTTGAGCCTGCTGAGGCCTCACACGGCCGTGGCCATCCCTGGGATCCCCAGGATCTCTGCGACCGGGGGCGCTGGGGCGGGGGGCAGCTCCTGCCTCGTGCGTCTGGCCGAGGCGCAGCCCCAAACCCCCGGAATCCGGCTGTTTTCCGGGTCCTCCTGGCACAAGGCACCTCGTCCCCCTTGTCACCTGCCTCCCGAGGCGGTCACCGAGCTTAGAGAGACTGTGGTCCCCATTTGGGGAAATTCCCGCTGCATCTCCCTCCCCGCTTTCCCTCCTGGGCTCCGGCCCCTTCCCACCATGGGCCGAGGGTTTGATTTTCACCACCAGAGCCCAGATCCGCTTGATTTGAGGAAGAAAAGGGTGTTTTGTGGTTATTTTCTTCACCTTCTGTTTCAAGCTCTGCTGGAATGGCGCTGGCTTCATCCCCAGGGAAAACTGTCCATCGCTTCACCAGGAGAATGGGATCAAGCTGAAGGCAGGGGATTGCTTTTCCCAAAGGAGAAGCTGAGGTTTTTCCTTCCAAGATTGTAATTTTCCTCTCCTTGGGCTAAGGAACCACTTCATCCCCTTCTCCTGGTACTCCCATCCCATGTCTTCCCCACCCGAGGAAGAGCAGCAGGATTTCCCACCACTGGAAAAGCCCCCACTTCACTGCACGACCCACACCTGGGAAGATAGGGAAAAAAACCTCCGGGAATTGTCTGTGTTATTTAAAACTGAGCAAAACTCACTCACTAAGTGCTACTTCAGGATGAACACACTCTGCCAATTCCTGCCGGCCTCCGCTTACACCGACCCTGTCCACGCCGGATCCCTGCTTTTCCCAGCTCTGGATTCCCAGCACAAGTTCAATCCTTCCTGGCGTTCCCTTCTCTCCCAGCGTTAAAACCTCCTGGCCAACCTCTTCCGGGGAAGAAGAGCCCCAGCCATGCCAATGTGCCCCACAGCCATTCCAGCGCTGGGATTTTGAGGATAAACCAAGGGCATCAGCCCCTCATCCTCCCAATTTCCTGGGGTGTTCACTCTGAGCCTTCCTGCATCCATGGAGTCCTGGAGGGCCCCAGAACCCCCCATTTGGGGTTTCCCCAAAATCCCAGCAGGATTTTCCCATTTGCCATCACCGTGGTTCCAAGCGTTTTCACTGCTGTGAGGCAGCTCGTGGGGGTTGGATCCCTTCTGGAGGAGCAGGAACCCCATGGGATGAGGTGCAGGCAGGGAAGTGCAGAAAATAGCAGAGAGACCCCCGGGTAGGGATCTTACCAGGGCCCCCCAGCCAACCTGAGCCTGGATTTTGGGAAGAGCCTTTGCCCTGCCCAGTGTCCCCCACAGGTCATCATCCCACTCCTGCAGGGACTGGGGGGACCAAGGGGGCACCCTGAGCCCCTAAACCCCCTCTGAGCCCCCAGCCCCATCACCAGGGGGGCTGTTCCTCACTGCCACTGATTTTAAGGCTCTTTGAAGCCATTTTTGTCCCCGAGCCTGGGGACAGCAGAGCCTGCAGGTAACAGCTGTGCCACACCTGGGGGCATTTCCTGAATGACAGCACTGCCACACACCCCAGCCCGGCCCGGGGGTGTCCCCAGGGGTTTTGTCACCCCTTTGTCCCCAGGGCCTCTGTCACCCCTTTCCTCCCCAAAGGTCTGTTCCTGGGGGCTTTGTCACCTCTTTTTCCTTGGGGTCTGTTCCCAGGGCCTTTGTCACCCTTTTTCCAAGGGCCACAGGCTTTGCAGAGGACCCCAGGATTGATCTGCCCCTCCATGAAATTTTGGAAGGTTTCAGGTAGAAAGGGACCCTGTGTCCCAGCAGGGACGAAGGTTCCAGTGCCACCATAATCACCATGACAAGGGTCCTGGCTGAGCAGCTGGAAGGAAACAGAGTCAAAATCACATCCCGGGACCACTCTTCGGATAATTCCCCCACCCTGGCTCCCTGCCCTGCCCTCCCCTCACTCCAGCAAGGCTCGGGGTGGGGATCTCTCCAGGGGAAGGCAGGGATGGGGCAGATCTCTGATCCAGGGCCTCCACGTCTGCACCTCCACTGGAAAACAGAGGCTGATCCCCACGTTGGCCATGGGGAAGGGCTATGCCGGGGCTCCAGCTGGACTCAGCACCCCTTTCCCCACCTGGGGCTGCCCAGGAGGGCCCCGGTGGCAGTGTGGGTGTTGAACCCCCCGGAATGCCGCCGGGAGGAGGCCGGGATGTGGGATGTCCCCGCGTGTGACAATCGCGGCCGGGAGCGCGTGGAACGCCGGTGTAAATAAACCCCGTGTTTGGCACCCGGCAGCGCCTGGAGACCAGGGGTGAAGGGGGTCAGGGCTGACGGGGTGGGATGGGCATGGGTGGAGGTGGGGATGGGATGGAGGTGAGGATGGGGGTCGAGGTACCCTGGGAATGGGGCTGGAGCTGGGGATGGGATGGGATGAGATGTGGATGGAGCTGCGGCTGGAGTGGAGGCTGGGATGGGAATGGAGGTGGGGATGAAGCTGGGGTTGGAAGGGAGGTGGAGATGGTGAAGGAGGTTGGGTGGATGAGACTAGAGCTGGGGACAGGGATGGGATGGAATGGAATGGGGCTAGGGTGGAGGTGGGAATGGGATGGAGCTCAGGATGAGGATGGGATGGTGTCGTGGTTTAGGAATGGTACTGCCCAATTCAGTGCCCCCACTGAGCGTGTCCCAAACCAGACACTACTTGCTCGCTCCTCCCTTCCTCTCTCTCTTCCTGTTCCAGGGATGGAGTTGAGAATTGGAGGCACAAAAGGTAAAAATCAGAGGCTGAGGTAAGAACAATTTACTGGAAACAGCAATGAGATAAGAAAATGAACAGCAAAAATATTAGTCACTAAAGTACACAAAGCAAGGGTGATTCACAAACAAAAATCCTTAATGTGGCCCCAAGACAATGAAAAAATGGTGGGCAATGCCAGAGTCCCTCCCCCACCCCTAGCAATGACGTGAGGTGGTTTAGAACAACCTTTAGGTCCCGGCCAAAACCAGGACATTCTCCACCCCTTATTCTGTACCATCTACATCATAACAGATCCTGCACCTTGCAGCTATATACCTATATATACACATATAAACACATACATATAGATAGACACACCTATAGATTTGTTAGGTGCTGATAAAGCCACAGTCACAGGTTTGATCCCTGGATGGGCCATCCACTGAAAACTGGACTGGATCCTTCTGGGTCCCATCCAGCCCAGACTGTTCTGTGATTCTGTGATACATAAATACACACAAGCACCGGTATTTTCATAATCAGTGGCTGTCCCTCCAAGAAGTGTTGAGTTCATTTAGTCCATGACTGTCCATTCTAGATGTTTTCCAGGGCAGGAAGGCTGCTGTGCTGTCACTGGTTGCTGCATCAGGAGCTCACAACTGGTGTGTCTGGAGCAGTCCATCCTCATGGTCCATGGGAGTTATGGCAAACAGCGGCAGTGTCATTCAGCAACCAATGTTATACAATTCACCATCACAGACTGTTCTCACCCAAAAATCAAACCCCTTTAAGAAGACACATCGTGTTTCCCCATTCTTCTGCATCACCCACTAAGTGTACCCAGGTCCTAGACCAAAATCAATCCCACAGATGGGTTTGCCTTTGCTTGAGTCAGGACTAATCCAAACTGTCTTCCCTAACACATTCCTCATATGCACCATGGGGATATATGGAGGTTTTAATTGGGCAGGGCCAGCTCAACTGGGAAAGCCTCAGGTGTTAACTGACCAGGTGGCCTTTGCTAAATGCAGATCCCAATGTTTGAAGGTCCTACCACCCATTGATTTCAGTGTGGTTTTTAACAGTCCATTGTACTGTTCAACTTTCCCAGGAGCTGGCGCATTACAGAGAATATGATCCACCCACTCAACCTCATGTTCTCTGGCTCAGGTATCCATATGGCTGTTTTAGAAATGAGTCCTGTTGTCTGACTCAATTCTTTCTGGGGCACATTGTTCCGTCAAGACCCAAGATGGTGTTCCAGGCAGCGGTGTGAGGCACAGGGTGCATCTCCAGCCATCCAGTGGTTGTTCCCACCATTGTCAGCACGTAGCGTTTGCCCTGCTGTGTCTGCAGGAGATGGAAAAGACCTGCCAGGCCTCCCCAGCTTGTATTACGACCACTGTCCCCCACACCACAGGGCTTTACCTGCTTGGCCTCCTTGATTGCAGCTCCTGAGTGGAGATAAGGACCAAGGGAGATCCGTCATGGGAAAAGCAGACTTAGCCTGGGGATAGGAATTATATTTATTACCAACCAAATCTGAGCAAGATAATGAGAAGCAAAAAGAATTTTAAAAACATGTTCCTAGCTCTACCTTTCTGCCCCCAGCAGTGCAGGGAGACAGAAACGGGGGTCACAGTCAGCTCATCACATGTTGTTCCTGCTGGTGCTCAGGGAGTCCTTCCCCTACTCCAGGGCGGGGTCCCTCCCAGGGGAGACAGCTCTCCACACACTTCTCCAGCGTGAGTCCATCCCATGGGCTACAGTTCTCCACAACCTGCTGCAACGTGAGTCACTCTTCCGCGGGGTCACAAGTCCTTGCAGCAAAACTGCTCCAGAGTGAGCTCCTCTCTCCACGGGTCTGCAGGTCCCTGCCAGGACCCTGCTCCAGCCCGGGCTTCCCATGGCTCACAGCATCTCTCAGGGGTCCCCCTGCTCCGGCGTGGGCTCCTCCAGGACTGCAGGTGCATCTCTGCCCCACCGTGCTCTCCATGGGCTGCAGGGGTACAGCTGTCTCCCCACGGGCTTCCCCACGGAACCTCAGGAACCTCTGCTCCAGCATCTGGAGCATCTCCTTCTCCCCTCCTCCTCCTGACCTGGACGCTTGCAATGCTTCCTGTACCTCGCAGCAACTACTTCTGTGCAGTATTTCTTTTTCCCTAATGTAAAGATTTCCATGCTGGGTTTTTTTCCCTTTCTTAACTCTGTTACCCCAGAACCGCCGCTGCCATCGCTGACTGGCCCAGCCTTAGTCCGTCCCGGGGCCGCTGGCACTGGATGTGTCGGACACGGGGGAAAGTTCCAGCAGCTTCTCACAGAAGCCCCTCCTTACCCCGCCGCTACCAAACCCAGGCACACCCGCAGCCCCACGCTCGGGCTCCGGGCTGGGCCGGGCGAGCCCCGGGTGAAAACGCGCTGGGCCGGCACCGAACTGCGCTCGCCTGCTTGGACCGGGGCCTCCCGGGGCTCCGAACGAGGAGCTGCCGGGCCGGGAGCAGGGCAGGGAGCAGGGCCGGGAGCAGGGCCGGGAGCAGGGCAGGGAGCAGGGCAGGGAGCAGGGCCGGGGCACGGCCGCGGGCAGGGCGGGGGCTGGGCCGCGCACGACCGAGCGCTCGCCACAGGAAGCGAGCGAGAAGCGCCCGGCGGAAGGTGACGGCCCCGCCTTCCTCCCCTCCCCTTCCTGCCCTCCCTTTCCTCCCGTTCCTCCCCTGGCTTTCCGCGCTGGGCGGGCTCCCAGGGCGAGCGGCAGAACAGGGCCGGCGCGTCCCGATGCTGTGGTGATCTGCTCCCGCAGGCTCTGCTCCCGCAGGACCTGCCCCCGCTCCTCCCGTGCGGGCGGTCAGCGCGGTGGGAGCACAGGCGCAGGGCTGAGGCGCGGCCATGGGCCGCAGCCGCTCCCGGTCGCCGCCGCGGCGGGGTGAGGGGGAACCGGAGCCCGGGGGCAGACGGGAGGGACCCAAGGGGTGACGGGGACCCCGGGGAGGCCAGGAGGGGACCCGCGCGGGGGCTCCGAGAGAAACCGGAGGACGGGGCCCGGGGGGATCCGGTGGTAGAAGGGCCGGGCCCGGGGGCAGGGGGAGCCCGGGGGCGGTTCAGGGGCGGGGGGTCTCGGGGCTCCCCCCAACCCGGGGGGCGGGCTGAGACCCTCCAGAGCGGGGGGCGGCGGGGAGCCATCGGTTTCTCGCTCTGGAGGGAGCAGAGGCTTTCTCCATCCTCCTCCTCTTTCTCCTCATCCTTCTTTTCCTTATCCTCTTCCTCCTCTTCTTCCTCCTTCTTTTCTTATTCCTCCTCTTCTTCTCTTCCTCCTCTCCTTTTCCTCCTCCTCTACTTGTCCCCCTCTTCTC
>WBMZ01015095.1:0-36703 GCA_013400975.1 Atrichornis clamosus
GAAACACAAACCCACCACACTCCCATGCAGGCACTTCCATCTGGTAGGGTGATAACAATGGTTTGGGGAGAGAGTGCAAGCCAGGAGAAAGCTTTGGGGTATAGTTCAGGACAGAGGCATCACTTCAGCTGCAGAGCAGCATAAGCCACAGCTCCGTACTGAAACTAGCCTAAACATGGCCTCCTCATTCAGTCAGCTCTTTCTGGAGGTCCCCAAGGCAGGGGGGAAATCTACAAAGGGCTTTCCAGACTTTGCTGTGTTTTCTCCACACCCTTTTGTGTGCAGTGAGGTGCACGTAGCTTTGGCCCTCTCCAAGAGCATGGAAAGGCTTTGCATCATGTTCTGCCCTGTCGAATCCTCCGCACGCTCCAGCCTGGCTGCCCACTCACCTCCCTGCCTCCCCATGAGTGTTGGGACTGGGGCCTTCTCCCAGCCTGTCTCACCGGCCTGAGCACCTCTAATGACCCTCAGCCAGTGCCCAGAGCTCAGGGACGTGCAAAGCATTCCCGCTACTCCCATTCTAGGGATACGACTTCTCATTTCTACCCTTATCTTGCAGGACAACAGCTCTTGTAAATTAATATGGTGCCTTTATGGCAAACTTATCCTGCATATTTAGATCTTAATTTCTCAGCTCCTCCCCAGAAGTCCTGTGGAGCATAGCTGCACTGTTTTTCTCTCTCTGTCTAGGTCTTTACATTCCTAGTGGTTTTGAATTTCACTACACTGCAAAAAAGCCCCTGCTCTTGTTTCTCCAGATCGCTCTGGTTCTGTCCTCTTCCATCCACTCCTTCATTTTGAAGGGGCAGGGGAGAGGAGGTTTTTCCACTGTTGTTAGAACCTGCATCTTCCCATTGCTCCCTGAGGACAATATTAAATACCGATATTTGCTCATGAGCCTCCTTCCCCAGTATACAATGTTCAGTCTGTTTCTTTGACCTGGCCTCCTAAGCCATGGCTTACATTGCATGCACAGAAAACCTATTTTCCTCATCTTTTTCCCAGTGGCTGTATAGGCACAGCTTAGAGTGATCCACCCGCTCCTACCCACTTTATTTTTTTGTACTTCCTAAACTGGTAATGATGCCTAAGGATCAGTTTGTTTTGCGTGATCTGTTTTAGAGAAGTGTGTTTGGCAATTTCTTAAACTTTTATCTGGAGCATTCACTTGCTGGAATATTTCCCATTGGAACTGTTCTTGGTATAAGTTCGCAAATACCATAGATAAATGGGATGGGGGAACAAGCAAGTAAAACTTGTTTATACAGCTATTGAAATCTGTGCCAGGTTAGGGAACACAGAATAGGATAAAACCTTTTCAACTCCATTTTAGTCCACACCAGGATCACACTGTCCTGTTAAATAGCCACACAACAATCTGGAGGATAGGATCACAAGGGCAGCTGACATTTCGGAGCAGCTCTGGACAGCAAGGCCAGGCTGGGCTCAGATACCTGAACTCCCTGCTCCTTGCAGGGCAGAGGCAAGGGCAGAGGACAGGGTTGATGGACTGCCAGCCCCTGCCTTGTTCAGCCTTGGGGACAAGGCACCAAACCTCATGCAACTCTGCTGCCTTTGCCTTCACACCACTGAACGTCACCTTCCTGGCAGGGTTGGAAGGGTCTCGACAGGAGGTGCCTGTGCTGGCACGTTCAGCACTCCCAGCCTTCCTGGGAACTACAGGGCGGCAGGGAAACACAAGCTTCTGCAGGCAGTCCAGCAGCACACGAAATCCTGCAGGGCAAAGCCGTGCCAGCGGGACCTGGAGGGGGCACGGGCAGAGAGCCACCCACCTACACAAAAGGGATTCCTGCTGTGCCTTCCCAGGAAACAGGCATTTCTCACTGCTCTGATCCTGCCCATGTATTTCTCAGTGAACTCAGGTCTTGCTTCAGGGCACTCAGTGCTTTTTAATTTATCCAAAGGGATAAATTTCCCTCTCCTACTTTCCAGGGTGGCATGCCACAAGTGCCTTGAATCTGCACACATAACGGCTTGGCTACACACTGGCTTTTAACTGTAGCATCCCCCTGCTACATTATCCTGATCCCCTCCCATTCCCCTTCTTCTGAAGGTGACAAACCTGGATGCAAAAATAAATGCAGGAAGGAAACCCAGCCCCTTCTTTCACTTGCCCCATCTCCTCTAATCCCCTCTAGCCCTCTCTTGGCTTTGCCTGGTGCCTCACCACAACTCCCCGCAGAGGTACCAGGCGCTGCGGGTCACCCCTGAGGCCTCTCGTGTTTGCTGCGGAAAGGCTCGCTAGGAGCAAGGCAGGCTGAGGGAACGCCTGGAGCACAGAGGGAAGAGCCTCGCTTGCCGCCTGCCGTCAGAAATCTGAACTGAAGAGGAAGATCGTGATCCCAACGCCTCTGCCAGCTAGTCCAGGCCTCAGCTCACCCAACGTGCAGTCAGCAACCAGCAGGACTCTCCTCTCCTCGCTGCACACCTCCCTGCTCTGACACGAGGGTGCTCATCTGCAACTTCAAAGCACCCCCACAAGAGTTGTGACTTCCAGCTGTGCACTACCAGGTGTCTGTACAGCAGAACTGCATTATGACCTCCACCTGCCCTCTACAACTTTCCAGATGGCCTGCATTAAGGGAAACAATGTGCATTTTACCTACTAAAAACAATAACCTGAGTTTATGGTTTGACTCTAAGACATAATTCACTGCCAAAGCTCAGCAAATAAGTAAATAAAGAGCTGATGCGTTTAAGTTGCCTGCAAGGCTCCAGGCCACTTCTACAGCAGAAGCTTGCCTGCTGCAAGGTGCAAGCCTCTGTTCCGGAGGAATAGGTTTCACCAGGAGGAGCTGTCACATCCACACAGGACACTCTAAGGAAGAGAGCAAGCCACATAGGTGCCAGTGACTGTAGCTATAAGTTATTTATTCTGCAAAATAGAGGTATCTTCTATGAGGAGTTGAACACTGGAATCACAGCATTATGAATTGAGTTGTGGAAACATTATGACAGCACACACACACTCACGCAG
The DNA here is from genome assembly GCA_013400975.1 of Atrichornis clamosus. Taxonomy (NCBI): domain Eukaryota; kingdom Metazoa; phylum Chordata; class Aves; order Passeriformes; family Menuridae; genus Atrichornis; species Atrichornis clamosus. The sequence goes on from WBMZ01015095.1 coordinate 2,999, forward strand.
GCACACACGTGTACACCTACACACGCACACACCAAGCCTTCGCACGGGCCTCGACTCCTGCATTATCCACAAGGAGCCCTCTCTGCACCTTTATTTGCAAAAACCTGCAGTGAGGGTGGCATTCAAGACCCCTTCCCCTATTCATAGGGCTTTCAAGGGCTGGTCAGGATTGGGAGCATGGCACAGGCAACACGTGTGTAGTGCACAAGACCCCCTGCCCAGTGTCCAGCAAATCCTGGATAGGAGTCAGCTCTGGGCAGAACACAGCCCTCAGTGGAACACTCTCACTCTTGCCTCAGTCTTTGCTGACGCAGCAGAGCACGGGGTGTCTGCAGGAGGCAGACCCCATGTTAGGACACAGTCAGTGCTCCCTGCTCGCCGTGGTCCATGTTCCAAAGCCGGTAAAACTCTGCAAAATCCACATAGGGCTCCACACGCCCATCCTCATCTGGCTGGAGTGAGTGGGTGGGTCGGGAGCGGAAGAGACCTCCATCTGAACTTGAGCTGCTGCTCTGCGTGTGAGTATTAGTTGACTGGAGGGTCACAGTTGGGCTTTGGCTAAGGAGAGAAAAAGAGAGAACATAAATCTTTATTTTTCCCCACCTGATGCATTGGACAAGAAAAGCAACAGAACGAGCACCAGTTTCTTCACAGATCAAGCTATTCTTGCAAACAGGTAAAAGACTGCAGTCACTTGCTCTATGAGAGCACTAAAAGTGTTGAGAACGGATTGGAATTGACAAACACCAAAGGTATCTGAATCACATTAACTGGAAGACCTTAAGTACAACCAGGCATCTGAGGAACAGAGAGGAAGCAGAGAAAAAAAAGGCATGCACTCTGCTGGCCTCCCTATACCCAGAACAGTACGAGCTTTACGGGAAGAGTCTGGCAGCACAGAAAGCTATTCTTGCGTGACCTGTGCTGCAGCCAAAGCAGCGCTGTGTGTCAGCCTCATTGTTTCTGGAGCGACAGAACACAATACCCACAGCGCTTCTTCACTTTGCAGTGTGTGCACACCACCCCGTGCCAAAGGCTCAACCTAAACCACAGCCACTAACTAGGACGACCCTGCAAAGCGCATCCAAATAGGACCCAGTTCTAAGCTTTATCCACTTTTTTCTTTCCCTGGACTTTTCCGGTAAGCAAGTCAACTTCTGCAGCACAGCCTCTCCAGCAGCTTTACAGGTGACCTGCATAGTCCCTCTTCCTTACTAAAATGAAGAGCACCCACACTCCCTCTGTGCACAGCACCCAACACACTTGGCACACATGATCCAAAGAGAAGGACTGCTCACTGCCAGAATGCCCTCCACAAACAGCAGCAGATGCTGCTCCCAAGGCATGCCGCCAGAGCTGGCTTCAGAGCTGCTTGCTTCACTCATTCCCACTCCTCACACAATTGCTTTCCAGCTAACACATCATGTTGGCTGTCAATACTGTAGTTAGGGGGGCACACTCCAGATAAGGGAATGACTGACACGTAACTGACAGCTGTCTCTGCTTTTCAGCCACTTTATACAGTGTGAGGTGCAGGGAAAAACTGTAGGTAGCAAGAGAGCAAGACTTTACTTAGTGAGGGTGGGGGTGGCTTCATCCAGAGTTGAGCTGCTGTGGGCACCATTGACCATCTGGCCTTGGGAAGGCATGACAAGAGACAGCGTGACACTTGTCTTGCTCGTGCTTTGGGAGCTGGAATATGGCACAGAGACTGGGTAGACACGGCCTCCTGTGAAGGGAGAAAACAGAAGTTATAAAATGCAGTTGAGACATGAGCAACTGGGGGTGCAGCACAGCAGCAAAAGAACCCAAGAATTTATATTAGATAAATTTTCTTTCTTAGATGCTGCACTGTATGCTGTCAAATTGTCACAGATTCCACATCTCAAAAGCCAATAATCTGTTTAGTAAGAAAACTCCTTCTACACTGACTGCCTCCTCTCCCTGTGTGAGGTGAGTGCTGGATCAATCAAGAGAACTTATCTTCGCCTCCCCCTTTTTGTTTCATTCTCTCCCCAACACACCTTGCGTTGGTGTCAGCGTGGGCTGGCTCATCTCACCCAGGGGGTACCCAAAATTCCTCACAAGCAGCGTCATGTCTTCGTGGCGGGGACAGAACTTGGACCGTTCCCCACCACTGGCAAAAGTGTCGCAGTGGATGCGCTTAACCCGGTCCACTACTGCTTGTGCCACAGCATCCAGTGATGTCTGCTTGGCAAACTCTGTGGCTATCATGGCTGCAATTTCCTGAGCAGAGAAGGAAAAAAACAGAGGCAAGATTTTTAGGAGATTTTGGAGGAAACCTTTTCCTGCCATCTCACCTAAGAGTTTTTATGGCAACTCACCTGGCTGATGATTGCCTGTCTCACCTGCTGATAATGTGCCTGCGTGCCTTGAGTCATCCCACTCCCTTTAATGGGCTACTCCTAAGGGACAGGGAGCTGCCTAGAAGAACTGGCTTTGCAGAGCAGCTCCCATATTATTACAGACTGGAATGGGGCGGCACAGGCATTCAACCTGGCCAGCACTGCCAGGACAGATGAGGAGGACCGTCTGTATGAGAGCAGCTGACACTGCTAGAGTGAGTCAATAGTCAAGGGAATGTTTCCCTTGTGAGCAGGCTCACCTGGTTGGCCTGCCCAGGCCCATGAGCTGCCTCCAGAGCCTTGTAGAGCCCTTCTGACATGAGCACCAAGAAGCCAGTCACCCCATCCAGCGAGTGCCCTCCATGGATTTCAGGCTCTGCTATGATGGGCTTAGACTTAGCAGCACTGGAAAGAGACATTATTATTTAGCATTTAAGGCTGACATGAAAGGTGAGAATGGAGCCATCATGAAGAAAAGGAGGGCTTGAAACCCCGAAGTTGAGTTTTTCTGACCTGAGCAGTTCAATATCAGTATAGCCGTATTTGACTTTGTAATCTCCAATGCGCCGAGTGCTTTCCTGCCCACGAATAGTTCCCACTTGTTTTATTTTCCCTGCATCCAAGCCTGCCAGATTGAAAACCAAAAATATTTCATTAACTTTGTGAAACTTGCAGAACTTCCTCTGAGAAAAGAAATATCCACAGCTACATAGAACTGTAAGACAAAACAAATGCTGAAGAATCATCAGGAGCTAAACAGGGAGAAAAGGAAAAGCAGTTTGCTGTGTTCCAAGGAACACCTTTTCATTAGTTCCAAGCTGGGAAGGAGAGAGAAGGAGGAAGACACACACAGCCCAACAGGCATACTCTTAATGCAACAGTTGGCCCTGAGACAAAGCCCACATCCTGGTCCAAAGCCACCAGTGGCAGCAGGCCTGGGTGCACAGGCATTTGCCAAAAAGGCAGGGGAACATCTGTGCCTGTCAGCTCTGGACTGTGTGATGGAAGGAGAAGGCAGAAAGGAGGAAAACATATGTGAAGGATTCTTTTTCTTCTCCCTATTATTGACCCCTGTTCCTAAGCTCCACATGACAATTTCACTAATACTGGACTGCCGACAGAGGTTGTGGAATTTCCCTTACTGGAGATATTCAAGAACCTGTACAATGTGCTCTAGGATGACCCTCCTTGAGCAGGAGCTTGAACCAGATGACCCACTGTGGTCCCTTCCACCCTTACCCACGCTGTGATTCTAAGAAAAGGAGAACTATCTACAAGAGTTACTGAAATTGCTCAACTGCTCAAATTGATGCGGGCTACTCCTAAAGCAAGAACAATGACCAAAAATGTATTTATTTAAATAAATTTAAGGGAATATTCCTCTGGCAGTGACTAGGAAGTAATCTAATCCCATCTTGAAGAAGGTTCTAACAGGGACCATCTGAGTGTGGCTACTATTTGAGGCAGTACTCAGAGCAGATGAGCCACTTACCTGGTCTGTTCTGACAACTCCCCTTTCCTCATTATACCTAGAGCTAACAGCCACAAAATATTGAGATTTTATCTAGGGATGACTGTCCTCAGCACAAAGTGAAGGCGGGGGTCCAGCTGAAATTCTCCCTTTGAGTCAAACCAAGCCTCGCTCGCAGATGGCTCCACACCTACCCCAGCAGTAAGACACAACTCCTCCATCTGCTGCAGACCACACCTGACTCACCAGCTCATGGCCTGGCTCATTTGCCAGCTCCTGGCAGGGGGGTACACGCCATCGACAGACACAAACACAGGAAGGCTCGGAGGATGCTAGAGAGGTTGTGTCTAAATCACAGCAACTCTCCCAGGGCACTGACCAAGCTGCAATGTGCTGAGTGAAGAGCCACAAAGGCACAAGAACTCTCCCACCCTTTCCCCAAGACAGAGGTGACACAGGCACCACCATGACAAATGCTATCCTCACTACCTCTTATCACTGTGCTTCAACCTAGCCCTACAACAACCTCCCTTGGGCCCCCAAAACAGCCTGTGCACACTGTCTTGTTTCACAGGATCTTCCTTCTGCTGGGACTGCAGGCAGGAGTGCCACCACTGCCCTAAGTTAAGGTAGGTACATCTAACAGAGCCCTGTTCTCCTATGGACTGCACCTAAATTCTGCATTTTTGGCAGTAAAAACACAGTCAAAAAGTCAGTTTCCCTGGATTCTTGTATTCAGTTTTCTGTTTCACAGCACATATCCCTAGTGCAGGAGTAGGAGTAAAAGTGGAAATGAAAGAGAAATAAAATAAAACAAGACCTCGTGATGCTGATTTGCCCCTAAATAAATCAAAGCTGGAGAAGGTTTAGGGTGATAAAATACAGTTACCTTTAATGGAAGCCTTCCACGGTGCACAACACAAGAGCGTCCCCCCGAGGTGCACACGTGACACAGAAAAAAGTGCCTTTTTTGTAAGTTTACCAAATAGCACACCCAACTAAAACCCCCAATTGGGAATACAGATATTGAAGTGGTTGACATAAACCTCCCATCAGCTCGTCCCTGTTAGAGATAGTATGTGTTATGAGAAAGTCTTCAGGAAGGCATTAATTGTTACGAGAATGTCTCTGCAAGGCACCTGTTGCTTATGAGAGAATATATTGGGATGGTGTCTTGTCCTTGGCTTCCAGAGGAATCTTAGACCAGGCATGGCCCTCAGGAATCTGTCTGGAATCTGTTTATTTGAAAGGAAAAGTACTGAGGCCCTGTAGTTAGGGAACTATAACTATTTAGTAACAATCTACAGAGCTATAAATATATGAAGAATAAAAGCAAAAATCATTTAGGCATCACTAGCAGCAGAAATTACCACATCAACAGTCTCACCAGATAAGAATATATCTGCCAGGTGAGTCTAACAAAGAATGCCACCTTACATCTACCTAAATAAAAGTACAGATCTCAATAAGAAGAATTTGGTACCAGCAATCACACAAGTGGTCTGGGTTAGCTCTAGACCAAGAAAGAAAACATGTCAAACACTGTAAAGGAAAAGGGAAATTGCCTAAAGCAAAATGTCAGCATTAAGAGTTCAATAGTTACTGATGTGAGAGCAGTAACTGCCAGTGCTTGGCCTGGCTCTGTCTGAAGTGAAGCTGCTTTTTTTCAGCAGCAGCTTGTACAAAGGCATATCGAAATGCTCCATCCTGAGGGTGCGGCATCACACAGAACTTAACGCAGCATAACTGCGGTTTGCCTCCACGGGAGCCGTCATATATTGTCCACTTTGCTGCTACCCTCTGGCTGTGTGCTTCCTGTCCTGCCTTCCTATCAACTTCAGCAACAGCTGGAGGGCAAATCAATGCCGTTTGGCAGCTGGACACAAAACTAATACTGAAAACTTGCAACAAAAGCACAGTTTTCGGCTGGGTCAGTGAGAGGAGCTAACTCACTCTGTAGCCTCAGAATGGCTAGAAAGGCACAAAAAGAAGGCACTGAACTTGTCATCTGAAAACACAGTAAGCTTCTTTTTGTGGTTATTTATTGTTCCAGTGGCTTGAGTCATTCTTGGTGCCCCAGATAAAGAGAGTCATGCAATGTTGTCAGCTAAGAACACGAAACCCAAATACTCACCCAGCTGAGAGAAGCGAAAAAGTTCATCCTCGTTCTCTGTCGTATGGTCCACGTTGAGCTGAGTCACCTGCAGCCCATCCACTGTGGACTTGCAGAGCAGTGCCCGATTGGTACCTGCAGTGGGAGCAGCGAGATGAGGCACCAGATAGCTCTGCCGTTAACAAGGAGAACATATCCAAAGGGAAAAGGAACAGAGAGGGGAATAAAGACAGAAAAGAAGAGAAAGGCTCATGTACTGTCTCATCACGATCTCCGAAGAATAGCCTTGCTAGCAGCATACTGGGCCTGCTGGCAGCTCTTCATCCAGACCTGAGCCAGTACCCCACAAGAAAGTTCTCTATTTCTCAGTGAACCTGCACTATTCTCAACCCATTTTCTCTCTGTTCTTTGGCCACACACATCAGCCAACATCTGCAGGGATAAAGAGCCAGGCTGATTTCAAGTGCTCGTATAAATAACAAGCATATCGCTGCTTGGCCACAGACCAAAGAAACTGTCCCTCACATTCAAATTTCTTTTACTTCCCAGAACCTCTGCTGTCCTCAGGAATGCTGAGACTGAGCCACTGACAAAAAACAACTCACCCACATTGGCAATGTAGAGCTTGTCGTTGAGGACAACAGCCACAATAGCCATGGCTCCTCCAGAGATCTCCTGCTCTACAACCTTCAATCGCTCCACAATCTTCTGATACTGAGGAGGGAGCTGGTGGTGAGGGACACCCTGGAACCAAAATGAGGGGGGGGAAGCTTAAACACACAGTCCACAACACAGAAGTCACAGCTAGAATAAAAAGTCTGTAGGGAGACGACTCATCCTGACATGTCTTAGCCTTGTGTCAAACCTGTGCAAGACATACAATTTTTTGTTCAATCCTAGCAAATGACATGGCTTAGATATGGTTCTGGAGAGGAGAGTCCAGTGCACCTGAAGAAGAGAACCCACATTGGCCCAGATGCCATGCAACTTTGAGGCCTCGCCTCTCATCTGCTTTGTCCTGGAAGAGCCACACGTACAGGCTGAACTCCTCTCCGTGATACACTCAGTTCCTTACCCAGATAACCACTGACGGGTCTAAGCAGTGCCAGTACGAACAGTGGGAACTCTGGGAAATGGACCAAGGTGCTTGCTTCACTTCATGCAAGCTCCCAGAACAGAACCACAGAGAGGTAATTTTCACTTACAGCCTTCCTTGGACCAAACTGCCTAATATGCCCAAACTTCATCCAGCAATCTGGAAGGTGGGACCTCCAGCAATCTCTGCTCTTAAGGTTACATTACCTCTGGGAGCTGAGACTGCAGGCTGGCCTTCTCCGCCAAGGCATCATCAATGGACTCCAGGAAACTTCTTTCCACCACATCAAAAGCCTAAAAAAGGCCATAAAGAGAAACTAAGCTCTTACCCAACACCTACAGACCTTTGGGGCTACCCATCCCCAACTCTCTAAGATTGGCTCAAAAGAGTGGATAACTGTACATACAGATGTTCAAGGATCACTGCATCACATTGAAAAGCAATTGTTTCAGCACAACTAGTTAATAGCTTGTAAAAACAATCTGCAACAATGCAAAACAGAAGACAAAACCATACAAATTATATTCACAGCAATGTCAGAGACCTATCTGATCTTGTGTGTTGATTGTAAGGACTTGCCTGTCACTCAAGAAAATGCACTCACAAATCCATTTCCCCACACATTAACTTCTCCCCTTCACTCACTGTCATCTCCTTCACAGGCTGACTTGTTCCTACAAGTCCAGTGAAGACTGGCTGCAGCTTCCTGGAGAGCTCTCAGCACTGTGCTGATGGAGCCAGGGGGACAGATGGGTATGAGGCAGGAGTGAAACAAAGCACTACAGATGCTCAGATGAGTGCAATTGCAACCACCAGCAGATGTTTCCAGCCCCGACAGAAACCAGATGCTGCTCCCCTGATGGCAAAGAGGAGGTGGGTGGTGTGAGAAGCAGGAGCTGTTCCCACTCAAAGCTTCTTTACCTGCAGCAGAACTCGACGCACATCAGCATCGCTGTGATCCGCGTGGAGCTGGCCCAGCAGCAATTCTGCAGAGAGCCTCTGACCCACGAAGTTGGTGACTCGGTTGCCATCATAACCATTGAAGACACCATAGAGGTAGCAGTTGTTCTCACTCCTGCCAAGAGGGCAGAAGCAAAGAGGTCACAGATGTCTGTAAAACACAGATACAAGTGGCAGGTTCCCCTAGATACCTCTTGCATGCTCAGGCCCCAACCTCTTCTTCTGGGTCCTGTGTGACAAACTAAATACCTCTTTTACCTGCCCTTGTGCCAGTAGGAGTCTGTGTCCCCGGTGCAACCCACTTACCTGAATTTTAACCAGTTATCTTCCAAGGGGTGACCCTCTGTCCCCTTGCCATCTGCACTGTAGGACCGGTTTGGAGCTGAGCCCACCCCGGAGAGATGGCAGGATGGTAAGTCATCTGTCCAGCTGGGCTGCTGCTCCTGGCAGGAAGGAAGAGGAAAGAGACCATGTCAACCCCAAGCAGCCTGAAGTGAGGATCCTGGTCCAGTACAGGTTTCCAGTCCAACCCCATGCTCATCTCAACCCTTCTCCCTTTGCTAACAGGTTAGTAGCACAGACAATAACTTCATACTCCCCTGCTGTAGAACAGGATCACTTACCACTTCCCTTCCCTCGGAAGCTGAGCTCTTGCTGCACTCCGGCTCTTGCTAACAAGAAACCAGAAGTGAAATTTGCATGCGAGTCTTGTGCTCCACTCAGCACAGCACTAGCTTAGCTACTCCTATGGTGAATCTGATCCTCACGCATCCATGGCACGGGAGTACAGGGAAAGCTCTGGATTCCCGCTGGAGTACTCACCCAGGACAAGGGACTGGGGCCTGCTGCTGCAGCCAGCAATTAGGGAGACATCCCTGGGGCCGCCATCTCCCTCACGGCCTGCAGACGCCAGCTGCCCCTACAGAGGGGCACCCCGAAGCCCGCAGCACTGGCACGCTGCCCCCCGGTCACCTGTCGCCGACCCAGCGCTGCAGCGCGGCCGGTCAGCCCAAGGTGCGGATCGCTGACCGCGCAGGGAACCCCCGCAGGCTGGGACCCCCAGCCCTCAGGCAGCACAGGGGGCACAAGACCAGCAACACACAACCCCACCGCGGGGGCACCTCCCCCTTCCCACACGGCAGCGCGGGGGGCGGGTGAGGAGGAGGCCCGGGGACTCCCTCGCACCCACCTGGGGGGTGCGTGTGCACGGAGGGGGGGAAGATGCCACTCACACTCTGCAGCAGACTCCTCCTCTGCGCCGCCATCTTGGAGCGGGAGCGGCCGCCTCCCGCCCGCCCTCCGCCACTACAGCGCCGGGCCCGCGCAGGCCCCGCCCCCGCGTGAGGCGGCGCCGGCAGGGCCGGAGGGACATCCTGTGGAACTGAAATACTTGGGAATTTACGTGTCGTTCCACCTTGCTTCTCGTCTAGGCGGAGTGCAGACATCTCCATTTCTTACCTATGGCCTTCAAGTGTGTGAGAAAGAAGCACCTGTTAGCCTCCGCTGCCAGCGTGTGCGTGTGTGTGGAGGATGAGAAAGACGGGCAGGGTTGTGAGAATCACAGAATCATGGGATCATCGAGGTTGGACGAGACCTTTAAGATCATCCAGTCCACCCGTCCACCCAGCATTGCCACTGTAAACCCGTAAGCGCCAGATCCAGACGCCTCTTAAAACACCTCTGGTGATGGTGACTCCCACCACCTCCCTGGGCATTCTATTCCAATGCCTGACCACCGTAACAGAAAAAAAATTTTCTGATATCTAATCTGAATTTCCTGTGTCTCAGTTTAGGCCATTTCCTCTGGTTCTCTCACTGCAGGCACAGTAGAAGAGACTGGCCCTGACCTCACTACAACCTCCTTTCACGTGTTGTAGAGAGCAATGAGGTCCCCCTTGAGCCTCTTCTTTACACTAAACAAACCCAGCTCCCTCAGCTGTTCCACACAGGACCTGTTTTCTAGATCTTTCACGAGCCTTGTTGCCCTTCGCTGGACCTGCTCTAGGACCTCAATGTCCTTTTTTAAGTGAGTGGCCCAAAACTGAACACAGTGCTCAAGGTGCAATAAGGACTGTGAATCCTGGATCCTGTGAAATGGGATCACCTTGGGTGCCAGAGAGTCCTGAGGTAGCCTGGTGTTGAAATGGTTTTCTTAGCAGTGCATCATGTTCCAAGCAACCTCTAGGGAAGACCTAGCCCAGGTACCAGATCTCAGATGCATCCTGTTGCATAGATGCCACATGAAGCATCCATGTGTCTCAGCTGGGAGTCTGTCTCCTGCCCTTTCCCTCTCTCTTTTGCAGGCCATAACAAGGAGGTAGTTGGACCATGCCCTCAGGGCAGCAACGGGAAGGTGTCTAGAACAGCTGACAAGTGGTTCACAATACCCACCGCAGTTTGGAGCAGTTCTTATTGGTCTTGAGTCAGGCACAACAGTAAAATTCCTTGTGTGCCTGCCTGAGCAATACAGACAAAATCAGACATCACTGATTTTGCTCTTCTTTAAGATCCTTTCTAGGCAGACATAGGCTGTTACCATTGAATCAGCTCAGCTGGAAGAGGAGGGAAGACACGAGATTCCATCTCACTGCTTTCTCAATATTATAAGTCAGTGGAAGAGCCCTCCAGAAGCGTGAATGGCATATTTAATGTGAGTGATGGCTGGCAGTCAGGCTGTTGCAGTGGGGGCTTGGGGAAGAGCATGTTTCCATGTGTGTACTGTGGCTGAAGGGGCTCCAACATGAGAGACATGCAGTTTCAGTCACAGGTAGCAGTGCAGTTGTGGTGAGGGTGGGAGTGTTAAGTAGTCTTGACTTCCAGCAGTGGCTTGATACTCTTATAATGACATCTTTGTGGCAGATATATTCGATTCAGATGCACTTCAGAAATAATTGCCAGTTAATTAACCTCATTCGATAGAATGATGGCTTTTGCTGCAGGAGGTTCTGGCAGAGGATTCCAGCTTCCTTTCCTGTAAATCCTTTATCTGTTGTTAATCTAAGAGATTATCATCTCTTTCTTCAAAATATACAAAGACTACAGATCCTTCCCCTTCACTCAAGGCTCACAAATATACAGACATTCAAGCAGAGTTAGGTACACAGGCAGAATTACCTTTTTTAAAGGTTATATTGGGCAAAGACAGAAGAAAATGCTAAATTTAGAATCTGGGTCTACAAACACGTTTCCTCAGGTTTAGGCTGCTGTATAGCGTGGTCTAACTGATGTCATTCAGAGTATTCCTATGGGTAAAGATGTGAATAGGTACAAATAATTATAGGAATGTGTCTGAAGCTCATATTAAAAGTAGGATAGACAGATTTAGTACTGACAAAGATTTGTTTTCTTGCCAGTATCAAAAGAAGAATTCCCAGTGCAGCAGAAAAACGCATAGCACAGCACTGTCCGTGTCATTAGAAAGCTACAGGCAAGTGTCTTTGCTTTAAAACAGGATGACACTTTTTCGGCATTGCAGCAGCAGCTTATGGTTATTTAATGCCATTGAAGGTTGCAGTCGTGCACCTTGATGAGCACAGTCAGACTGTCCTTGCCCAGAGCGCCACTGAAATCAGCAAGGCTTTGGGTGTGCTCAGAGACTGCCAGTGTGTCTTGCACTGCAGGACGGGGAATTCAGGAGTCATTTCTGTCTTCCCCTATCTATGAGTCCTTTTGAGACCAACAAGAGCAGAGTCTGTGTGAGAGTGCGATAAGGCAGAATGTGAACTCAGTAACACAGCAAAACAACTTTCCTAAAGATACAAGATAGAAAAGCTGCCACTTTCCTTGTTTGTACAATGACTTGTCACCTCTTGCAGTTAAAAACGTGCCCTATTCCTAATTTAAATATCTGGCTACAGCTCGTAATCACTAATCTTTGTCATTTGGGTTTTTCTGCCAGTTTGGACTGGAACGCAGACCTAGTGCAAAGCACTTCTTTTCTTGGTGAAAATACTTGTGCCAGATTCTGCCTGGATATTCCTGTGGTTCTGTCACTGATTCTGCCCTAACCTTGAGTGAGGCAATTAACTACTTGGCCTGGAAAAAAAAGTGAATAGTAGGATTTAGCAAATGAGGCCATTTATGAGTGTTACATGCATGTTTGTCCAGCATTTCACTGTCCTCCGAAGAAAAGTGCTACAGAAGCTGGTGTGCTGCTCCATGAATGTCTGCTTACAGAGACCAAAAGCTTTACACAGCACTTGGAGAATTAAATACTGCACCAACAGAGTTTTTGTTGGCTGTATTGATCAAGCTTATTTTAACCTCTGTTTATGCTTCCTATTTTCTGCAAATGCTCTCAGAAATTGCCATGCTGTATTCCTATGCAGCCAAAATCTCCCCAGGAATGCAGGATATTGGTCACTGAACCTCACCATCCATGCACAAGTAAACAAATTATATGATTCAGTGGCTACCAGATACACAGCTCCCGCTCTCATGTTAAACTCCCACATTTCTTGTTCCTCCCTCTCTCTCTTTTGTAATTACTCTCCTAATTTCTCTGTCCCCGGTGCTAGGGATTGTACACACACTATTTCTGGTGCCAAGCCGTACTGCTGCCTTCCTGTTTTCACTGAAGTTTTCTTTGCCCTGCAGGAAAGGAATAACCACGGTCACTGCTTGGCTGTTGGATGGAAGATAACCAGCATGACTGATCAGCATGCCATGGGGAGCAGGGAGCTTGGGGCAGCTCTGGCACAGTGCTCTTGTAGGCGCTCAGAAACCGGGAAGCATTTACCAGATTGCCAGCAGGAGCCATCACATCATTTAATTTCTCTCTACTGATCATGTGTGAGATGTGAGGTTTTTTTCTGCCCTGTTTTGATGATAACAAAGGGCTGGGGCTGGAAAGGGAAGTAATGATTTTTGGCAAAGCTTGCAGGAGGCGATATGGGAAAAAAGGTCTCTCTGATAGAGCCAGCTTGCCACACTTGCTCTGCTCCTATGGCAGATAGAAAGGGACAGTGGAGGGGATGGTGTTGTGAGGCCTCATGCAGCTCCACCCTGCAGCCACCTCATCCACTTTTACCAACTTCAGCCTGATGCTTCCCTCAGGTACAAGTGCCCTAATGCTCCTCGCTTCTTTGCAGGCCACTGTTTCCAGGCATGCTGGAATGGGAAAGAAATAAGATGAGGCAATAGAAAGAACAACTATTAAAGAAGAAAAGCTGGAAACAACAGATTCCTTTCCCCAACACCCTCTGAGAGTTCGAGAATGAATGTGGAGAGCTACTGCCAGAGAAAGGGGGAATGATGAGGGAGTGCTGAACCCCCCATGAGAGAGTCCAATACCACTGCAAAACAGAGTTTGTACAGAGCTTTAGGCTAGCTGGATTTTTGAGGGAGGGAAGTGGATTGTTTCATATAATTTAATTGAATTCCTTGATACACTAAAGAAGTTTCACCTCCTTCAGTCCTGGGATTATGTGGACTTTAAAAAACCCCAACTTTATAACAGAATTGTTTCTAGGTGTCATGGCTGCAGGGAGAAGCTTCAAAACATGACTCATAAGTGTTTTGAGTGCCAGAAAGCAAAATTAAAGATATTTCAAGTTATTAGAAACACAAACAAACTAATAATGTTGGAGTCCTATTCATTTGAAATGCTTGCTTTTGGCAACATCTTGTCTCACCAGTTTTTAACCCCACCTGTTGCCAACACAGACATTTGCCTTTCTGTGGGCATGGTATCTCCACAACACATCCACCCCAAAAGCTGTACTGTAGGAACGGTCTTTATCCAAAGATTAATCATGAAACAGATGGGTCCGTCATCAACACTTTTGCATATAATCTGATGTGCAGCTGCAGTGTGTGCTCAGTTGTGTCCCCAAGAGGAGAGACAGTTTAGAGAAGTGGATAGAGCCTGTTCACCACCATGTGCCTCTGCTTATTGTCCTCAAACCCCACAGGGGCTGGGAAACGTGATACTCAGGTACTCGGGTGACAGACTCATTAAAAGGGGATGAGAAGGAAGCTTTAGCTAAGCATCAGAGCAGGATGGGATTCTGAATTTCATTTTTATTGCAAAGCCTGTTGAAACAAGATCCTTTCTAGTGGTGGGCTACCAATCACTGGCACCCACTGTCGGCAGGGCCCTGAGAGCTCACTTCCCAGGATTTGATTATGTTTTGAAAATGTGCACTACACCAGACACCCGAACAATAGATTAATAGAGATAAAAACATATCAAAGGACTAAACAGATCTGCTTCCCCAGGTGTGGAAATACAGGTGTTTATTTTCATATAGGTCTGTATCCTATATTCCTCCATGTCCCCCATCCACACCTCCTACTGCCATATCCCTTTCACAGTGAGAGTCCACTTCTAACATGGCATGTCAGGTTCCTCATGTTTTCCTATTGATTATGTGAGAGACACTTGATGGTGTGTATGATTTGAAACTTAGGCAAAGTAAAACAAGTAACTATTAGCTCCCACTGAAACACCTCAATAAGGGCAGTTATTTAGGTTTCTTTCTTCCTTTCAAGCCACTGATTGTCACTAAACTTGCCAGCCTGGCCATATAGGAGCACAGGAGCCAATTCTCTTGTAGCAAACCATGCTAAAAGAGCCATCCCTCCCCAAAGAAGAAAATCCAGACCATTTTTTTTTCCATATAGTTTGGTTATTTTGAACGTCATAACTTTATTGAGACACCAGTAGTTACCACCTTCACTTTGTTAACCACAAATATATAGGACATTGTAAACACAGGTGCCAAGGTGGCGGGGTTCGCTGTAGTTGAATTTCCGAACGGACGGGGGCAGGGGGAGCGGGAGGAGGGGTGAAGGGACACTCGGGCTTAGACAAGACCACTCAGAGGATCCTGTATGCGGCAGGCCATCCATGAGTCATCGTATATACGTATATATGTATAGCTTTATATTATACATCTTTTTAAATATATATATATAATATATATACTATACACAGGCAGTAATGTGGCAGGGGAAGAGGCAGGGCAGCCCAGGTGGTGTTACAAATGCCACACAGGCAGCAGGGAGTTGTCTGGATGGATGGTTTGAACTTGCCGCATGAGGTGGCCTCACTGGGCTCCTTGCCCTGTCTGTACCTGCTCTGGGGATGGGAGCTGAGACTCCTGTAAGAACCACCCTGTAATGCTGCCTTCCCAGGTCCTCCCAAGTGCTTGCGAGGGTGCAGGGACAAAGACACCTCCTCCCCTGAGGGAACTGCCAGGAATAACGCAGAGAGGAAGGGTGTGTGATGAGGTGATGAACAGGGTGGTGGGGATATGGGTGAGCCAGGGATGGGGACACGTCAGGAGGCTGAAGCCACAGATAGAACTGGGGCAAGGTTTCAGCATCTCTTTGCCCTTCATAGCCTCTGCTTCCACAAAACAGCCCCTTACTTGGGGGCTTCATAAGATAAGAAGACAACAAGGGGCCATTACTCCCAACAGGGGATGCATAATCCTCTGTCACCTGGACAAACGGCAGAAGGGGAAGAAAGCTGCTTTATCACTTTGCTTATACAGCCTTCCCTCTGATCTCCTAATCTCTAGAATGGGGCTGATCTCACCCACGTTTAGAATGTAAAAGGGACATGTTCCAGTCAGCTGCTCAGGTCTTGCCTATGATCACCAGAAATAGTCAGCACCTTATCAGAAGTGCCTAAGATAAGATAATCAGCCCTTTGGGTAGGTCTGTATGTCTCATCAGCTGCAGAACCAGCCAAATGCCACTGGAAATTGCATTTTGCATTTTAGAGAGCTACATGCAAAAAAGGAGAGTCCCATTCCCAGGCTTGTCACTACCAACACTCCACTGCAAAGGCTGAAAGCACGTGAACCCAAGGAGAGTTTGTCTTCTCCCATGAGCAAAAGCAAGAAATTGTCTGAGTATCTACTGCTGTAGTGTCCCCTGCCACACCAAAGCCTTTCCTATGATGCAAAGCAAGGCGAGGGACAGAGAGATGGGAAGTAACCTAGGATGAAGCCACCTGGCTCATGTCTCACTGAAGTGCTGGCTCCAAGGAGGTGGCTCATTCCTGCCTCAAGCTCATCTGAGCCCATCAGCTGTTACATGAGGGAAGCAAGCCAGAGGATAAAGAAAAGCTTGCTCATTAGTCAGCCCCAAACAGTGTTTAGCCACCTGCATAACTGATCGGAGAAGGGGCATGTAAGATGCTCCTGCACCACACCCCAAAACAGAGCCCCATATAGTCCCCCCGTATATTGTCCGTACCTCTCCTTATGTGCCTGGTCCCCCACTGAGGAGGGACCTTCCAAAAGGTACGACACATTTTTGTGCTGAGGGCTGGTTATTTATAGCCTCCTCCTCCTCTTGGTTCCCTCCTCACACCCCAAATGGAAGCATGGATGACACAGATGAGTCTGGGTGAGTACAACTAATTTCTCTCCTCCTCCACCTCATCATTCATTCGTTCTTTTCCCCCAGTGGGAGACAGACTGGAGGGAGCTCCCCCCACAGCCACAGTCACAACAAACCTCTCTCAATAAAGTAAACCCATCCCAAGCCTAAATATTAGGCTGAGTCCACAGAAAATGAAGCTCAAGGGGCTTCCTTCCAAAAAACACCCCTCCTATTTACAGTATTGCATTCACTCGCAGCCACAGAGCAAGGGATGTGTGCCCAGTTGTTCCTGCTGCATCCTTAGGGATAGCTGATCCCCCTCTTCTGTCCTCTCCGGTGGGTAACCACCAGCAAGGTGGGGCAAGTCATGGGGAGGACAAGCCATGGGGACAGCCCCCAGCAGCATAAATCTGCTGGGAAGAGCCGTGAGAAACAGTGCCTACGTACAGCAGAGAACACTGCTCCACTTCCCTCTGCTTTCTAACCCTTCCCTTTCACTGTGGGGCACTGGGAGGAGGGAAGGACAGGTAACCTCAGTGTCCTCCAGATGAGATGTTCACACAGCCACAGGCCAGACCTGTGTCCCATCCTCCTGACTCCTACGGTTGCTATGAGGAATAGGCTGGATATGCAATGCGAGCACCTACAGATTTTGGATCTGCCCCTGATCTCTGCTACTGGGACCAGTGTTGCATCAAGCAGGGTGGCTGTCTGGGGGATGGAGGAACTCCTCATTGCTGCAAGGTAAACCCTGTTTGTTGTGCTCTGAGAGAAGTCCGTGCCCAGGAGAATTGTCCAGGTAGCTAGTGCTGAATTATTTCCCTTTAGGGGCGATCTGTGAATCTGTCTTCACACACAGACCTAACTTCTATCCTGGAACAGAGTGGGCTTCCACAGCTTTGTCTTTACTTGGAGCAAAATCGTGAGGAGTGTGGAATGATACCCATACGAGCTCTATCTAAGAGCCACTGCTGCCACCTAGGCGAGGTTTTTAAAGTCAGCCAGGATCTGAGATGCTGCAGAAGAGCACTAAGGTATGGTCTAGGGCAAGCAGACAAAGACCAGTTCTCAGAGAGCTCAGTCTGGCCCCAGCCAGTTCTCTGCACACAAAAACCTCCTCCCCATTTGAGTGGGAGGCAAAGCGAGCCATGCAGGGCAGGACCCACCCCCGCTTGCTTGCACCCTTGTGCAAGAGCCGGTCGCATGCTGGCCATCCCAGCAGCATTTCCTTCCCAGTGGGGTCCTGCTCCATTCCTGTGTGCTAGAGATGGTGTCAGCAAGAGGCTTTGCACTGTTGTAGCAGAGGAACAGAAGAAAGTTCAGCAGGACCTGAGGAGCAAAACTTTCTTCTCCTCCTGTCCAGGGTGAAATGACAAAGCTCTCCTCCTACCCTCGAACCAGCCCAGCTGGGGTCAAGGGATCTCTGGGCTCTCTAGAAGCCTACCTCCTCCATCCTTCCAGGGGCACTGTAACTGGGCCCAGGGACTGGGCATGGCTCCCCTCCTGCCTCATCAAACACTGGTCTGAGGAGAGCAGTGAGCAGGACACACAGGCGAAGGGAATCACCTCCACCTCAATCCAAGGGGGCTGAGGAAGGAGTGAATCTCACGGCACTACCCCTCTGCTGTGCTCAGTCTCTTGCTGTAACCTACAGACATGCCTGTGATTTCTGATTGTACCTGCAAATCTTCCTCTTTCCCTTCCCATTTTCTCTCTTTGTGCCCCCCCCACCCCCAATACCACTTCTCCACAAACCCTCTAAAAATAAAGCAGCCCTCCCTCACTAGCATGTGGCAGGGAAAAGCCCCCGTCTTTACATGGGGGGACGCTGTTCTTCCTGTCCTCCAGGCCCCCTCCTCATACTCTTGTCTGCTGACTCCAACACCATTCCTCTCCCTTAGCCACCATGTGCTCCAGACCAACTTGGATGGTCTCATATTAACTCCAACCTTTAACAACACCATCTCTCCTAGGAAGGTCCCTGATCTGTCTCATTTCTTCCCTTCTGCCTCCAACACCCTTTTCCCCTGCCGTGCTATAGCTCCTCTCCTGTCCACCAGACAGGCTCTGCCCTCTGAAGCAAGGCAGGAGGGAGAGAAGGAAAGGGAGGAGGACCTTCCTGTCAAAATGCAGATGTTGGAAATTTTTGGTTCTGGCAGGTAGCTCGGTGGTAGAAGAGAAGGAAGAGGTGATGGGGAGACCTTTTTTTCTTTTTTTTCCTTTTTTAAAAACAATAAATAAAAACAGATGACCCAGAAGGCTGGAGCATAGCTGAGAGCCACCTCTTCTACCACTATGCACGTGTCTTGTTTGTGCCTCGGCTTTCTGCCGGCAGTGGGAAAGGGGGCAGAAGGGAAAGGGGAAGGGAAAGGGGCATCGGTGGCTCAGTAGTTCTGTGTTTGGTACCCCTGTGTCTCGGTGTCGAAAGCATCTGCTGGAGGGGGCTGCTGGTACGTCCCCACCGCATCCGTGGCATCCTCCTCGTTCGTGTAGGGAGCATAAGGCATGCCGGAGTCCTGGCTTGGGTCCATGTAGTCCTGGGAGAAGAGGGCCGAATCGGCACCCAGCTGGAAACGCTGATACGCCAGGAATGCCTGGCCCACCTTTAAGGGAGGAGGTGGAGGGAGGAGATGGGAAGCAGAGAGGGGAGGGAAGAGGAGAAAGAGGGAGAACGTACCGAAAAAGAGAAACAAACAAAAGTGGGGTTAGTAGTGGTTACGGATTAGTGTGCAAGGCCCACCTGGCAGAACTGCCTGTGAAACACCCCAAGAGCATGGAAGTCCAGGCTGTCCCACAGAAAGCACGAGCCCACCAGGGGAGAGGAGGGCTGGGCAGGGATGGCTGCAAGTTCCAGCTGGCTGTGTGCAGCTTGCCAAGGCTTCTCGCTCTCTCTGGGATGTGCTGGGCACCTCCTGTCCGGCGGTGGGGTTTCACCAACATCACACAGGTCACAGAGGCTCAGTTGGCATGTGGTTATCCCAGTCAGCCCCTCCTGGCTGTGGGAAGGCAACCTGCTCAGCAACTCCGCAGAGGGCTCGGCTGCAGTGCTGCATGGACACAGCCATTTGGCTTGTGGAGACCAGGAAGAGAGCAGGATTTGACACAGAGTACTGAGGTAGAGCTCACCCCCTGTAAGCCCTTAACCAGTCAACATCCACAAAGTGTAGCACAGACCTTGGGAAGGAGCAGCAGGAAGCAAGGCAGCTGCTTCCCAGACCAGGGGATGGTTAGCAAGCAAGCTGCTGACTCCTGCCTCAGGCACTGCAGGAAGGACACCTTTTGGTGGGCTGAGGGAGCCTGGGCACAGTGTTCAGCATGGTGGACCCCAGCAGGCATGGCTCATTGTCCCAGAGCATCACTGAGAGAGGTGAGCAGTTTAGCAGGTGATGGGGGAGAGGCTTTTGGGGAATGAGGTCTGGGAAGAAATGGAAGAGATAAAGTGGTGGGGCAGAGGGCATTTCCTGGCTGAATATTAGGTCTGAGCAGTCATCAAAAGAAAGGCACAGTGGTGTTATGCAGCATTAGTTAGGGTATGGGTGAGGGAGAGAAGGGAGCAGAGGAGGAGAAGAAATTGCCTGTTCCAACTCTCCAGAGGGAGATCCCCCATTCAGTGGACAATGCCACTCCAATTCAATGGCCAATGTCTTCCCATCCCAAGCCCTGCAGTGACCACACACCCACAGTCAGGGCATTGGAACCAGCTCTGCTCAGTGACCTCCTCCAGCTGCATCCCTCCACCCCTTCCCCCAAATTCTCCCATCAGCAAGGAGCACTAAGGCAGCAAGGATGGGGAGTTAGGGAACAGGGTGTTGTATTCCTCCTGAAAATTAATGTCTCTGAGTCTCCGGAAAGCCAGAAATGCGAGGAAGCCCTGTGGGGAGAGAGAGGGGTGTGGGAAGGAGAATCAGTAAGGTAGAGCAAACCAGAGCGTTTGATTGAAATAAAATCCCCAAGGAACCAGGGGACGACGATGCCTGTTCAGCCACTCACAAGCCCGTGCATCAGAGAGGATCGCTGCAGGTCATGGCACCTCCAAAAGTGTCCTGAGGGACACCCTGCAAAAGCCTTGCTCCTTGTCACACTTTCTGCTGGAGCTTGCAAGGGGCTTTCAACAGCACCTGAGTGCAGGACATAGCTCGTGAAGGGAACACACACACAGATGTCCCTTGATCCCACCTGGTGTCACGTTGGCCAAGGTGCTGGCAGCACAACCCCTTGCAGCCCCCCTTCCTTTTTGACAGCTTTGTGGTCTTAAGGCACCCTTCCTATCAGGCCCCTGCCCAACATCAAGGTCCGTAGGAAGAGGAGAAGATAAAGCTGCAAGAGCTTATGCATGGAGACAGGGTTAAAATGCCTTCCTGCTTGGCACTATCCTGCCACTTCAGAAAAAAATCACTTGTGCTTGGTGCTTTCATAGGCAGGAGGAAGTCGTCAGGGGTATTTATATAGCACACAACAGTTTTTCCAGGAAACTAGCGATAAAGAACTGCTGGGGAAAGGGCAGTCTTAAGATAGCACCATCACCTTCCTAAGAGGTGACCCAGTGAGGCGGCGCTCCGGTGGTGGGTGCAGCCAGAGTTCAGAAGGATAATGATGACATCTCGCATGATGGGAGCAAAGCTGGGAGAGAGATGGGTGCAACCCCTGGCCTGAAGCGCCCTTCTCTGCTTAGTGCCTGTGAGGTGAAAATGCTGTTGAAGTCCTCTGACACACAGGGAAAACAGGGTAACAGGTTGACCAGAGAGGTGGCAGATGCCCCATCCCTGGAAACATTCAAAGTCAGGTTGAACTGGGCTCTGAGCCATCTGATCTAGTTGAAGATGTCCCTACTCTTTGCAGGAGGGTTGGACTAGAAAGCCTTTAAAGGTCCCTTCCAACCCAAATTATTGTATCATTCCATGATAATGGTAGCTGGGGAGCTGGTTTGTCCAAAGTCATATTAGAGGCATCTCAACACTCCTTACTGGGATATGAGACTCTCTTTCCCATTGTGCTTATTAGTGCTTTAAAACCTTCTTCCATGTAAGTTTTTGAGTCCCTGTTTCCCAGGTTTACTTCCCAATCACCTCCCCTCCTGTTTTTCCTTCTCAGAAGCCATGTGAACTGGGATCCCAGATGGAGTCACTCTTAGCCAGTCACCTTTCATTCCCCACAAGATAATACAGTACAGAGGACATCTGATCCAACATCGTGGCTGCTGTACTCACCCAGGTGAAGATGGAGAAGAACGAGAACGTGATGGCTGCTCGGGCTGCATCCCCTCCCTCATTCAGTGGGTTATCCTCTTCTTTCGAAGCTTGCCACTGGTTGGTCAGAAAGCAGAAGCCAACAAACCAGAGAAAGGCCCAAAAGGCTGAGATGGGTCACCACCAGCATGCCAAAGGGGAAGGACAGAGATATCAAGAAGACATGTGTGAGCAGAACAGATACATATCACATTTCCCTGGAAATTTCAGCCCTCTGAGACCCACCAGTATGTTGCAGATTGGGCCAAACTGACTGTGCAGCCAGTCTAAGCCCAAGTGAGCTGGCAGGCTCCCTGACAGTAAATTGACAAGGTGACGAGAGGTGTCTGCAGAAAGCACCTCAGGAGAGTTCATTTGCTTGTGTTTGGATTGATCACAGGACTTGCATTTGGCCTTGGAAGGGAGCCTGAAGGGCTTCCAGTACTATAGTGATCACCTGGGCTCTATGAAACAGCTACTGCTTCACAATTCTGTCCTGCAAGGACAAGCAAAGAGCAATTTCTTCCACGGGAGCTGCAGAGGAGTGGGAAGCAGCTGGCCTGCAGTTGCAGAGACTGGCTTGTGCTCAGGACAGCACAGCTCAGGGACTCATATCCAGGAAAGGTGCTGAAGGATCATTAATGTGCTGTGCCCCCGGAAAGGGGTGAAGGTAGGAGGTACTCACCCTCTTTGCCAGGCACAGGCAGACACCTGGCAGCGAGGGAAATGAGCATTCCTAAGCAACAGCAAAACAGAGCTCAGTCCTTCCCCTTCCCTTGTCATCTGTACATGGGACTGCTGGGCAAGGGGATAACTGTGAAAGAACTCGCAAGCCCAAAGTCCTTATCAAATCCAGGTGCTTCATCTGATCCTGCCCTCACTCCACTCCTGGCCCCTTTGACATACTTTGGGGAAAGCCTGATGTTGAGCAGTTTGCCTGAATGGCTGAAATAAGCCACTATGGCCAGACGGCCAGGAAGCTCACCCGAGACTCCGATGTCCGAGAGCACTGCCTTCTTGCGGTCCTTGACGCTGCTGATCTGCGGGAAGTAGGCATCCAGAGCCAGGTAAAGAAGGCAGCTGAGGAAGGCGAGGACACCCACGGTAATGCCATAGTTGCAGGCATTGTGATTGCGGTTGAAAATGCAGTGCTCTTCTGACTCGTCCAGGCGGTTCACATACCCTTCATTGACAATGGAGCCAAACACCACGATGGAGAACACCTGGTGGGGAGGGAGGCAGGACACATGTCAGGGCCTCTCTCTACACCAGCACACAGGAGCAGAGCTCTGCAGGGGACAGACACCCTTCACAAGCACCATTTTGCTCTGCTGAGCTCCTGTCCTGCTGCCTTGCCTGGGCTGTACCCACAGGGAATTTACTGGGCACATGGTCTCATTTTATTTCTGAGGATTAACTTAAAATAGAACATTTTTAGATTGAACCTTTTTATCCATCTGATCTAAAGCAATGCAAAGCAGTTGCTGTCTGTAGCAAGGGTGGCTTCCCGCAGACATACAGGGAGGTGACATGGAATGTAAATTGGGATATGGTTTTGGTGCGGGTGCCTGCACACAATGGCTTCAAGTAGTGGAAATCCTCTTAGTCTGCACTTATTCTCCCACTCACTCCTTTCCCTTCAAGGGATTAATTGTTTCTACTATGCATCTGTTCAATGATTTTATCTATCAAGCTACTACGTTCTTTTCTGCATCCCCCCTCCCACAACCCACAGCCCTTCTTGCTCTGTAGCTCCATTCTGCTGGGCTCCCATTTGCCCCATCTCCCCACATGTCACACACCTCCCTCGGCCAGCTTTCCATCAGCTTGGTCCATGACACCACCTATCCTTCTGCCCACTCACCCATATGCCAACACCCTCCAACCTTCCCCACAGATTTTAGGGGCCTAACATGACCCTTTTGGATCCACCTGTCAGGGCCACTCTGAGTCCTCCCTACCCGTCACCACCATTGCTGTTGCATGTTATTTTAAATCAGGTAGAATTAAGGATGACTCCAGGTAGAAATGCCCTAATCCTCAGTTGCTGGTCTAATCTTTGCTCACGGGCTTAGCCTTTGTTGCCTGCCACAAGGCTGTCCCTCTTTGACACAGCAGGTTCACCAAAGCAGAGAGCTATTAACAGCAGCCCCAGTCCTGCATCTCAAATAAACAGCTTTCCCTTCCCCACAGAAGAAAGAGGGGAATATTAAGGCAGCATGGACAGATTTTTCTTTGCAGGGCATCTGGAGACCCTCAGAAGGAACAGCCCATCTGTGGGCTGCCTGTGAGAGCCTCAGGAAGATGGGAAATGGAACCTTGAGCATGGGATGAACTTGCATATGAAGTGCACTAGGACATCACCAGGGTACTCTGTCAGCCTGGGAGGTGTCTGCATAACAAGACCTGGTGCCCTTGGAACCACCACCTCACCGCCAAGGAGAAGCAGCACACAAGAAAATGAGGAGGCCAAGTCTCCTGCAGGGAGTGGAGCTAGGTCTGAGTGTTTGTTAGGTCAGGAGGACTCCAGTACCACCTAACCCAACCAAGCACCAGAAGACAGCCCAGAAAGGAGAGAAACATATTTGTGAGTGCAGGGAAAACTGTTGATTAATGCCAACCCAATACACTACCTATGACCAGTGGGGTTGGATACCCGAGATCCACAGCACAGACCTCTGCTGCTTGGCCTGTGGCATCAAGAACTAGAGGAAAAACCTGACTGACAGTCACCCAACAGCCCTTGGGCAGATACTCAACACCAACCACGTTTCACCTGCCAAATTCTAACAAATATCCACTGACACCGATATTATTTTTTCACCTCAGGACTCATAATTGGGTCACACTCGGGTTGCTGAAATTGGGCATATCACACTAGGGCAAACTAAAAAGAGCTGGAAGCTGGTGTTCCTAAACGCAGGGACTGTATGGGTTCTCTGAAAATCACAAGAGCTTTTTAAGCTTAGAAGTAAAATAACTGTTTTGTCCTCCTCTTCCTTCTTCTGTAAAACCGAGATTGATCATATTTTGCAGAAATTGCCCATGAAAATTAAATAAGAATCTCTTCTGCCAGAAGCAAAGGTTTAGTCCTTAAAAGTTCAGCCTGAATGGTTTGGAAAGCAGCAAAATTGCAGAAAAGGCTCTTTCAGTGGGATGTCTCACACACCTTTACATTAGGCTGGGCTGACAGGTCTGCCGAGGACCATTGGCAGTAACACCCTGTTCCTCTGACCCGAGGGAGAGCTGACAGACTCCTGAAGAGGCATCCCAGTGTGAGGCTGTGACCAGCACCAATGCTGACACCTGAAGTACCCACCTCCACATACTGAGATTACAAAGTGGGTGCCCTGTTTTCTGCAGCATTAGACAGAAAGCTTATCTTCTCTTTGAAAGATGAGGAACAGCCTCAGAAGTGGCATAGTCTGGTGTTCAGTTTTGGTTTAGGGCTCAAAACTGGTAAAATGTTGATTCCCTGAGTCAGGTCAACCCTTGCAACAAGCTGTAGTGTGAGTGTGCTTACTCATTCGGGATAATGAACTTCTGGAATGGCCTCTCCCCAGAGACACGTCTGTGGAGGATACACATCTTCTCTTTGCTCTTATCTTTGGGTTTGCTGCTGGCCTAGACAGAATAATTCCTTTTTGCATTTGCTCTTTCATACCTTTTTATGCTGGCACATCATAAAGGAACAGCTCAGAGTCACAAGACCAGATGAACATGTCCCTCTCACTAATTCCAAGCAGAGGTGGCACTCCTAACTTCCTTTCTCCATCTGCCGTCAGCCAAGACGTGAAACTTCTCTTCTATGAAGAGAAACCTGTTTCACAGGTGCCCAAGGAGATGCCCAAGGCATGATTTACAGGCAAGCGTCTGATTTCAGATGACCTTAGGAGTTTTCTAGGGAGATATTCCACTAAGCGTGCTCTCACTTGTGAGCAGAGTAAGACACTGCGGGTGCTTATATTCTGTGTCCTGAAACAATGTACTGTTTGTCCCAATGTACTGTTTGTCCTTAAGAAAGCTTTCTATGGACCAAAGCACAGTAACTTAAAGAGATGTCTCCTTCTCTCTGTGTTTTCCTCACCACTGGCATCAGCTCTGATCCATGCTCTACTCCCCAGCACTGCAGAGAGGACAAAGAGAAGGCCTGCCCCCTTTGCCAGCCTGTCATCACCCTGATGGTACAGCAAAACACTGTGAAGACCCACTGTGCACGGAAGCCTTGAGCTGGACTGGATTACACCGACTGGGCAAGAATGGGCAGGCTCAAACCACAGGTTCCAGACTGACAGGCAGAAGAGGCAATTGCTGCTGCTGACAGGCAACGTGGCCTGTTTTATTCCTGTGATGTCCGTACCTACAAACTGTTGCGACAAACAATTTTCTAAAAAGAAACCATAGTTATGAGGGCTTAGATCTTGCAGCCCTTAGGAGAAACTGTTGCACACTTCATGGCAGCTATTCCTTGTAGGTAAGGAAGCAGCTGGGTGGAAGCTCACTGATGTAGCAAGTCATTTTATAAAGAGCAAATATTTTTTATTTCCTTGATTTCGCAATCCATGCCCTTCAAAGATGATCCAAGCAGCAGGTGCAGTATGAATGACTGCCTGGATTATAAACAAAGCACCAAGTTTTCAAGGATGAAGCGTCTACATTCCTGTTCCTATCACATCTGCAGCACTTGTAAAGAAATGGCAGTGACCAGCAGCACTGGCACGAGCCTCTTACTGCTCTGTGTTACCACTGCTTGTTTCTTCTCCCCACATTTGGCACAGCAAATCCTCACTGCACAAAGTCTTGCCTATGGCCACTGATAAAACAGTCCAATATATGCATCCAGCTGCAAAGAAGAGGTGAGGAGAAGATGGCAGAAGTCTTCTGACTAAACACTGAGATGCAGACAAGTGGCTTGTTCACAGACTAACAGGAGGCCTCCTGAGGCTCCCAAATGCAGCCCATTCTTCCACTCCACAGAGGGAGATCACTCACTGCTTTCTAATGCTTGGTAACAAAAACCAGCCAGACATGCCCAGCTTTGTGCTCTTGGGCAGCCTCATTTCTTCAGCAAGGCTGCTTAAGTCAGCTAACAGGACTTGAAGTAATTAGATTTTTAGGTTGAGAGGGTTTCTTTAAGCGTCCAAGAGCAACATCAGTTGGGCAGGTGTGCAGCCTGTCTGGAGGTACACATTTAATAAGCAGTAATACATTTGGCTATGCTCAAAAAAGGGACTGAAAACAGCACTTGGAGAAGATCTGACCAACTCAGTGCTGCTGCTGGGACCCGGCTTTTCTCCACTTTACCACTCCTTAAACACCACATCCATGTAGGTTGTTGCAATCATTTTCCTGAATTCCTGTTTTCATCCAAGAGCTTCGAAGACACCAAGGGCAGCCCAGAGCCAGGTGCATTGCAAAGCTGACAGAGGCAGAGCAACTTGCCAAAAGACACCGCAAAATGAACTTAATGCTTAGCGCTGCAGGGAGCAGACAGGGAGAAGGTGAGAGTTTTCCTCTCCTTGTTTCTCATTACAGGCACATAAGGGCTCATTACAGTGAGAAGAGTGCAGAACAGGCAAAATTCTGCATCCTACCATAAAATATTCTTTTTCCCTCTTGCTAAACTGGGTGATCTATTTTGCCAAAGGGAAAGGTGAGAGATGAGCCCTCAGAAGAGAGACTCCTCAGTCTCTCCCCACCTCCCTACTGCAGGCTCAGCCCTGCAGGAAGCCAAGCAAAACCTCCTGAGCATCATGTGAGGCACTTTCCACCATGCTGCCCATCCCCAGCCGTGCATCAGATGCTCCTGAGCATCATGTGATGGATGCAAAGCAAGGCTAGCCTCTGGCAGTGCTCTAGGATTTTCCTGCACCTCATCCCAGGACTTTGTCATGCTGACTTCCTGACTTCATCCCCAAGATCCCCTCGATTGCTGTGGTGAGGAATGAGGCTGAAGAGTGTTTCTGCTGAGCTGCCTGCTTGGGCTCAGTGCAATTCCCTCCAGTCACAGCCTCTGTCGCACTGCGTGCTGCCTCTCCGTCTCACACATCCCCTTTTTCATTCTGTTATAGAGAGGAAATAGTTTGATGACATAATATTCCTCATGGGACTTCAAATCAAATCCCCCTTCAGCAGAAGGAAGCAATAACCTCTTCTGAGTCTGATCTAGTAATGACCAGGAATAAATCTGCTTAAAAAGAAAGCGAGAGCAGGAGATGGTGCAAATGATAAACTGGCAGAGATGATCTGGGTTTCATTTTCATTCAGCCACTTGCAAGTGGAGTCTCTGGAAAGCTTTGAAGTGCCCTGCACAGATATGATTATTATTGTTGTTGTTATTATTATTATTGTCATTAAATTTACTTGTATTTAGTTCATTTTGAAGAAAACATATGCAGCTTTTGAGATGCCTGCAACTGGCAGCTTGGAAACAGGCGGTCTCTATTTATTCCCCCCAGCCAGCACCACGCAGGCAGCAAACAGCTCCTGCCCACAGTCTCGACCGTGTCTGAGCCCTGTGCGGGTGCTGGAGGGGGCCAGACTCCCCAGACCCAATTCCCCTGAACATGGGACAGGGGAAGAGCACGGGTATGCCAGCACCTCCCTCCCAGCTCACCCTCCCTGGCCATCAGCCACATGGCACCAGCTCCCCAGCCAGGGCTGAGCCGGAGCAGGTGACTGAAGGGAGAAAGGCTCCGCATCCCTAATTCCTCCCATGAGATCTGGGACACGCTTTCCTGGCCAGCCAGCTTTTTTTTCACACATGGTTTGGCAGCTGACAGCCTGCCATTAACCCTTCTGCCTCTCACCAGACTCATGCCCGGGTTGATCTTTGCCCCCACAACATTCCAAGCCCCGGGTGATGATTGAGCAGCCGTGCCTGCCACCCTGGGTAGGAAAGAAGAGCTCTGCCCACTAGTGTAACAGGATGCTGTGTCCAAGAGAGCGACTTCAGGAAGCTCCATCCAGTCCCACAGGTCTCAAGCTCTTCCCGTGGTTAAATAGCATCTTCTGTCCCACCACTATGAGTAACAACCCTTCACAACCACTCCTCCATGGTGGAATCCAGCTCTTTCTCTGCTTTTCCGATGGTCCCTACATTGCTATGACACTGCTCAGCAGTGACCACCCAAAAGCTGCATCTTTTTCCAAGAGGAAGAGTCTAGTTTTCTTTCTAGTGACACATCTCCTCCTCCTTGGCTTGGCTGTGCCAACCTAGGCAGAGAACTGCATCCCTGCCACCTGCAGTGCCTGCTCCTCTCACAGCCACGCAAGTCCTCTCTGTTGCCTTCTTTAGCCACAAGTATTTGCCTTAGCCCTGTCCCATCACTATGCAGCTGCTCTGCTTCTCCCGTGTGACTCTCACGTTTTGAAACAGCAGAGTACACACGGCTCTTATTTTTTCTCACGTTTCTGACTGTCTTTGGTCCCTATGTGCTACTTCTCAGATTTTTATCTGCAAATGTCATTAATGAGATATTTGTTTCTGCTCCAAGATCCTTCCTGGAAATGCTATGCTGGAAACAACACAACCTGCTGTATCCAACCTGAATCACTGTGGAACTGTGCACATCTATTGTTCACCTTCTGACATGGCCTTTCACCCAATTCCAGTGACAACAAACCCACAAAACCCATTATGAAGCTGACTTAGGCAAGGGCATCCCACAAAGAACCGTACCTAGGATGTGACTGAAAGCATGTGCTTTGAACCGCCGTGTTTCTTTCACCTGCACCACCGTACCTCGCAAGCACGCAGCCAGCATGCCTGGGGCTGGGGCAAAATGGGGTGAAGGAGCAGAGGCAGAGAGCACGAGCTATGGGCAAGGAACATGGGGAGCGTCTCAGCTAAATTTACTTGGGACAGAAAAAAAGTGTGAGCCCAGTCGCAGTTGCTTTCAGACCAACAAGGCCCTCAGGCTCTAAGGCTCAGTTTAACCGCCACTGGAAGCACACACTGGGTGTCCTTGGGGACAGACAAGTGGTGGTGTAAGGCAAGTGTGACTGTGGCAAGCTAGGGACCTGCTGGCAAGGCAGGAGATGGGGCTTCCTGCCATGCTGTGGCTTGTTCCCATCCTCCAGCTTGCAGGTGCCAGCCTGTCGTGGCGAAGCCAGGAATGTGGTTCCTGTCCTTCACCTGCCTTTTCTGCTCAGCTGGAGCAGCTTGGGATGTGCTGTGCCTGTAGACACAGGGGACAGTCCTTCTGGTACCAGCCCAAAAATTCTGGATGCTCCTATCAGCCAGAGGACATGGTGGCAACAGCAGCAGGTGACGGAGAAGGAGATGGAGCACCTCTCCTCACAAACCTCTCTTCAGAGGGGCAGTGACCTTGGTGTCGGAGGAGGACTCAGCACCTCACTCTGTGTGACAATTTTTAATGGGCTGTTTTGTCTCTGCAGCTCTGGTTGGAATTACTCTTACTCTAGCCCACATCCAAGGAAGCTGGGCCTGCTTCCAAAAAGCGAGTTACTTTTGCCTTGTTAGGCTTTTACATCGAGCAGCGCTTCAGTTTCTCCAGCGAGCAGGTTTCCAAGCAGACAGAAGCACCTGGAAGAACCTGTTTCGATTAGCATTTTACTTATTTATGGCAACAGTGCTACATCCAACGCCCGTGGGTTGCAAAGGAGCCACCCAGTTCCCCTGCACTGGCTGTGGAAAGCACTGTGGCTTTGGGCACAACAGGAATAGGTAGGGATGTGCTCACGCTCGCCTGCTTTATTTAAAGAACAATCCTAAAGCTGTGCAGCTCTAGCTTGGTGTGGGTCACCCAGCTCCACTAGCTTCAGCTGTAGCACCAACAGCTCCAGCTGCTGGGTCACCTAAACATCCAAACCTGACACAGGCGCCCCACTGAACCACCACTGCTGACCAGCACGCACACCAGGCAACCAGGCAACCTTTCTGCAGGGAGACACTGCTGTGCCTGACCTCCAAAGCACCCACGAAACCCGAGCTGCCTCACAACACTGTCGTGCTGAACAGATGCTCCAGAACTGATAAACTCTTTCCATAGTTTAGCATTCTCCTTGTCAAATTTATTCTATCTCCTCTTCAGCAAGGAACAACATAAATAATCTTCGGTCATCCCATCTGTTCCTGATCCTGCAGTCCTTCTCCCTGGAGATTTGCAGCTACCTCAATTGGGCTGCAAGCTCCCTGGGCAGAAGCCAGTTTTGGTGCCCATTGGTAAAAAGCCATATGCATCTCCATGCCATCATGAAGTCTGCAAAAGGCAGCATGACCCGAGCACAAGGTCACTCCCTGAGGAAGCAATCATGAAAATTTCTAATCTCAGTGAAAGCTCATCACGTGAAACAGGCCAAAAGGAGCCTCCAGCTTGCCCTGGGGCCACAATGGACCATTCATGCCATGAGCAGGATAAAAGCAAATGAGATCTCAGGAGATGGCAGGCAAAGTACTTTCAGTGTGTGCAAGAGCACGTGAAAGAAAGGACTCTCAGAGACCACAAGGAGGGAGAGCCCTTTGCCACCAGAAGTTTGGCTCAGAGAGCCTGGTGATAGAAAGTCTAAGTACAGATGCAATCACAGTTTATAAATACACCCAGGGGAAAACACCAGGAAGGGAAAAGCACCATTTAAACTGAAGGGCAAAAGATCACAAAAGCAAATGGATAAAACCCCAGCCTTGAATAGATTTACAGTGGAAGGCCGCTGACCACTGGAGCCATGGAACCCTCTCCCAGAGGGAGTGAGAAGGGAAGAAAACCATGAGCTAGTCTTTTTACAGCAAAGTTCAACCAATTTATGGAAGGGGTCATAAAGGGTGTGATGCTTGTGACAGCCTGAGAGAGGACTTCACTGCTCACAAGAACCTCTCTTGGTCTCAAGTTAAAAAAGAAGACCAAAACTACAACTAAGTATTTGGGATGAGCTTGTGGCTCCCCTGCTTTGTGAAAGGAGAGATGCTCAGGACAACAGACAAGACCAACCCAGTGGAAAAGCAGGAGAGGAGACAAATAGTCTTGCATCACAATGGCAATGTCAGCCTCCCTTGCTGAACTGATGACCTGGAGCACCTCCAGCTTTTGCAAAAGGACTTTAACTTCCATGACCAAGTGAAGTGCCTGGGGTAAATCCCATCCTGTCCTCTGTCAAGGTCAGATGGGCAGGAAGAAATAGCATGGAGTCCCAAGGAGATACGGGTCCCCAGAAAGCTCTTCTTGCCAGGGGAGACCTTGCAGGGCACAGAAATGAGCTCAGCAAGTGAGCCAAGAGTGAGATACTCTGAAGCAGATTAGGTGCCTAATTAAAAAACAAACATATTTCTTGTTTTCTCTCCCTCACCTGGTGCCTCTGGGAAGCCAAAACCCTGCAGTGCTTGGACGAAGGGGGAAAAAAACCATCAGACTGAGAGGCAGATAGAGAAAGATGAAATTCTGCCATAGAGATTAACGTCGTGAGAGCCTTTGTAGGTCATATCACGTCCATCATCCCTGGGCACACAGGCTGGCTCCACTCCAGCCTCCCAGGAGCGGGGGGCACGCGTACCCCCTCACCCGGCACCCAGCAGCAGCTCAGGCGCAGCCAGCCTGCTCCCAGCGTGATGTGCTGTACTGTAAACAAGCTCAGGCAGATGGACAGACAGACAGAATGCCTGCATTAATCAAGACCTCAGCTGTCTTGGGGCTCTCCAGCCACCCTCCGAGTCACCCAGAGGGGACATCACCCACCCACCCAGCTGGGAGGAAAAGGGCTGCCTCCCCACCACCGACAGCAAGCTAGGCCACCTTCCCTTCTCCTCCTTGTTTCCACCACCTGGTACTGCTTTTATTTGATTTTCCCAAAGCCAGCCTGCCGCTTTGCTTCCCAGCTCCCGTGCGCATGTGTCTCCTCCGCTCTCTCTCCTGCCCTCCCTTCTCCGCTCCCGGCTGAGACCTCAATCTCTCCCCCGCCAGCTCGCTGCTGCAGCTCGCGCTCCCTTAATCCCAATGACCTTCTTGCACAAACGCGCCAGCCCCATGGGCAGCCATGGGATCAGTGTCATGGGAAGAGGGAGAGATCTTGCCCTGACATCCCCGTTAGACGCCTCTTTCCTCCTGCCCCCTCTTCCCCATAAATTAGGGAGAGGAAAACATCACAAGGAAAGAAGGCTGGGGGGAGAGGATAAAACAGAGTGACAACCAGACTCTACAGTCCCCCCAACTGCCCCCAGCACGGCCTGAGTCCAGCACCCCTTGACCCACAGGGAAGCCATTCCAGGACTACAGCATGCCCCCCTCCCAGGTTTCCCCTGTCATCCTGCATCCTGCTGCCTCCCACATCTTCCATAAACCCACAGGCATGGAAGGGTGAGAAGACACCCCCACTCCACCCCTCGCAAACCAGAAGAGATGGAGACAGGGTCACGGTCCAACCTGACTCACCCTTTACCTCCCCAGGGAAGAAACCCCAGACTGCTCTCGCCCCATAAGGGCCTATATCCACACAAACAGGTATCTATGTACATAGATGTGGATATATATGAAGATATACATACGGAGAAATATAAACCCAGAGACTGATCCATATATCCAAACACACCTGCGTATATATGTAACAGAGATACAGCCATAAATGCTTATGGAAGCACATACGTACATCTCTGTGTGTGTACAGATCTAGGCTGTGTGGAGACATCAATGGACACATGCATATTATATATGTTGATACATGCGCATACACATGCGATATAAAACATATAATAAATATATAATACACAACAGCATATGATGATAACAATACATAATAACATAAAATGGTATGTAACATACAGCCTAATTATTTTATATATATATATATGTATACGTCTGTGTGCATAAATGCAGGTGCGCAGGAAAATCGGGGTCGGTGGCGGTCGCCCACCCCGGAGGGAGTCCCGCGGCCCCCGCAGCCCGGCGGGGCGCCCCCCGCCCCGGTGCCGGTGCCGATGCCGGTGCCGCCCCCGGGGGCGGCGGGGCCTTACCCAGGAGACGAACCGCAGGAGGGTCTGCGGCTGCCGGATGAAGGCCTGCGGGTCGAAGGCGCCGCCGGCTTTCCCCGCTCCGAAAGCGCCCCCGTCCATGGCGGCGCGGGGGTGGGCGGGAGGCAGGCGGGGGGCTCGGCGGGCGGTGCCGGGCTGCGCCGAGCCGAGCCGGGCT